>JACXGJ010010898.1:0-20927 GCA_016801105.1 Esox niger | reverse complement strand
CTGCGGAGCTGGTAAGTTTATGTTCATTTTAATAATATGAGAGCTGACATATGCTCTTCTGAGTCGAGACAATAACACACAAAGACAAAGGGAGCAGAGGGAACATATATACTGAGGGGAATGACTAAATGATGATCAGGTGCGCTAAACGAGACAACAGGTGCAATGAGTTGATGAGATGGGGCGATGGTGTCAGAAGATCGGTGACGTCGAACGCCGAAGCCCGCCTCCTGCAGGGGGAGGATGGGCAGTAGATGGCGTGGTCGTCACACACTGTTGGATAACTTTTACCCGCACACCAAGCAAAGCAGATTTGGTAGGCTTGGATCCCCAGTAAAAGTAAATCCAAAGGAAAAATAACTTTCGGCAGCTGGACACATCGCGCTGATACACTGCCCTCTGTTGGAAGAGCATGTAATTGTTCTGCCTGTCACTACACGCCGTACACTTAGGGGTTTGGCAACTACCAATGGCAGGGCAGACGTTCATTGCATCTTGAGGTCTCTTTTCTTTTCTACTCGCTAGCTAAAAACTAATTTGCTAGTTAAAATAAAATGATGAGAGAGAAACGTATAATTGCGGTGTCCGGTTTCCCCATAACTTATGATGCTTCATGCAGAGATATAATTTTTTTTTTAATTAATGCATTGAAGTTTTAAGACAGTGGGGACGGGTGAGTGATACATGCATAACTTAAAAAGTAAAATAGCTATTTTAACATTGAAATCTAATCATAGACATGGTATCGTCGTAATGCATTATTTGTAGTGGAGTCACACAAATATTAAATACTAATTACTATTTGCAGAGGCAGATGTTTCCCCTATAATGGTTGACTGGTTGTTGCTGGCATCAATTAGGAAGATAACCCCTGCAAGTTTCGGTTCAGCTCTCCAGAGATTTGTGATTTGAGCGAGCAGACTGTGCACGTAAGGTAATAGGCTGGCTATAGGGAGCGATGTAGTCGAGCTTCCCTGGAGGGAGGCGTGATCTCAGGAAGCACTGTGACAGTGTAGGCTACTCTAAATCATCATTTGATGATACTTTTACTCTGCTAATCAAATGAACAACTAAAAGGTATTGAATAATACACTGCAATGTTTTTACTTGGAGAGGCTACATATCCTTGAATTTATCAATTTTATTTATACGAATAGGCTGTAGCCTAAGCAGAATGTTTTGGTGTTCAACAGCAACCATACTTTAGGCCTATGTACAGCTATTTAAGCTGATATACTTTGATAGCTGCAAACTGGTCAATAATGTCTGTTATTTTACATTGTACATCATCAAAATGAGAACAAAAGGAAAACTAAATTCTAATGGATTTATTTTAAATAATAGATTTATTGTGTAATTTTTATTTTGTACATTTGTAGGTCCTAATAAACAAATGAAAATACGACAGCCTGTGTTCTTAGAACTCATTTTTCTATGTATTTTTTTTCCGTATGATAAAACCTTCATTGCAAACACAAATTTATTTTCAAATTCATTAACCATTTAAAACAAACATTTTGTAATTCATAATTTTTCTGACAATTCTGTATAGTATACTGATGACCCAAGTTGATGAACTGATGCTCTGATTGGATGGTGATGCTGGGGAGGAGAATGTATATTCTAATAGGGCCAATTCATATGCTGATGATGAGAAACAGCATTTGGCTCTGGCTGATACTGATGATCTGAAAGGCTTGGCGGTTCTAATGTTACAGTGGGTAGTCAGTCAGGTTCTCAGTAAGAGACATTCCCTCTACTTGACCGGCTCTGCTTACACGGTCCAGCAAAATGTGACCCCTATTATCAGCCACTGAAACCTAGTTATCGGATGCCTTATTATTTTCTTCAATGAAATGAAATTTTATTTTTATTTCTGCAAAAAATTACAGATCAGCAGTGTTGACTAGAACGTTTGAGCTACCTTGCATGCCTTCAGATTATATTACATGTTGTATTGTCTGCTGCACAAGTTGAATTTGACAATTTGCAACGTCTCAAACATCAACTTGACATTTTTTTAATCTCCCCAATTTTTTCTTTCCATGCACAGATTTCTGTAAAATATTCCTGCTGGCTAGTTGAAAGGGCACTCCAATAACAGATGTTAGCCGATAATAATGGGGTCGTTAGCTAGCCGGCTTCCGTACATCCATCGGAAATGGACAGCACATTCTGTTGGGCTCTGCCTCAGGACGGGAGCGGGGACAAGGTGCCTACACCTCCAGAAGACTTCAGGGACAAGCTGCCTTCACCCCCGGTGTAGTTTGGGAACAGCTAACATGTCCTTCCTATCCAAAGGTGAGGCAGTTGCCTCCTCCCTGTCCTGAAGTGGGGCTGCCACTTATTCCTGTCTGCTGCCTCCCGGTCTGGAGCCTCCTGGGTCGGAATATGTGGCTCTTTTGGCTACCATCCTGAGGCTGAGCCCCACATCTCTATTCTATGTGCACTCACCTAAAGGATTATTAGGAACACCACACTAATACTGTGTTTGACCCCCTTTCGCCTTCAGAACTGCCTTAATTCTACATGGCATTGATTCAACAAGGTGCTGAAAGCATTCATTAGAAATGTTGGCCCATATTGATAGGATAGCATCTTGCAGTTGATGGAGATTTGTGGGATGCACATCCAGCGCACGAAGCTCCCGTTCCACCACATCCCAAAGATGCTCTATTGGGTTGAGAGCTGGTGACTGTGGGGGCCATTTTAGTACAGTGAACTCATTGTCATGTTCAAGAAACCAATCTGAAATGATTCGAGCTTTGTGACATGGTGCATTGTCCTGCTGGAAGTAGCCATCAGAGGATGGGTACATGGTGCTCATAAAGGGATGGACATGGTCAGAAACAATGCTCAGGTAGGCCGTGGCATTTAAACGATGCCCAATTGGCATTAAGGGGCCTAAAGTGTGCCAAGAAAACATCCCCCACACCATTACACCACCACCACCAGCCTGCACAGTGGTAACAAGGCATGATGGATCCATGTTCTCATTCTGTTCACGCCAAATTCTGACTCTACCATCTGAATGTCTCAACAGAAATCGAGACTCATCAGACCAGGCGACATTTTTCCAGTATTCAACTGTCCAATTTTGGTGAGCTCTTGCAAATTGTAGCCTCTTTTTCCTATTTGTAATGGAGATGAGTGGTACACGGTGGGGTCTTCTGCTGTTGTAGCCCATCCGTCTCAAGGTTGTGCGTGTTATGACTTCACAAATGCTTTGCTGCATACCTCGGTTGTAACAAGTGGTTATTTCCGTGATAGTTGCTCTTCTATCAGCTTGAATCAGTCGGCCCATTCTCCTCTGACCTCTAGCATCGACAAGGCATTTTCGCCCATAGGACTGCCGCATACTGGATGTTTTTCCCTTTTCACACCATTCTTTGTAAACCCTAGAAATGGTTGTGCGTGAAAATCACAGTAACTGAGCAGATTGTGAAATACTCGGACCGTCTGGCACCAACATTCATGCCACGCTCAAAATTGCTTAAATCACCTTTCTTTCCCATTCTGCCTTTCAGTTTGGAGTTCAGGAGATTGTCTTGACCAGGACCACACCCCTAAATGCATTGAAGCAACTGCCATATGATTGGTTTATTAGATAATTGCATTAATGAGAAATTGAACAGGTGTTCCTAATAATCATTTTGGTTATTGTACACACTCTAGGGACATCTCTTCGGAGACAGCTGAACGGATTTGCAGGCCATTTGCTAAGAAGGACCATGGGTCCAGTATCCTCATTTGAATTATTTGGAATTTTGATATCTCAAAAGAGTTGACCGCAATCAGTGAATGAAGAAAAATCACTTAAATGCCATCTACTCTGATATCATTAAATGGTTTGGCATGCTGTTTGCATGAGAATGATCTTTGGACCATGATATTTAAATGTTCTTTATGAAAAATGTATATCTCAAACAATACGGCAGCACTCAGTCCCCAAAATTGTATAGTGTCTATTCTGGACTATTATCCTGAAGGAACTCTTATTTTAAAGGAAAAGTTGATGTAATGGAAATTTGCTAGAATGTTGAGTTGGTGGTTCTATCAAAAGTTATGGAGGGCTATTTTGAAGCTATGGGAGGAGAAATGACAGTGCTTGTGAGTCAATGGGGAATGGGTGGCGTGTTGGGAGCATGGCAGCGTTCAGTCCGATGTTTGGGATTATTCTTGTTGTTCATAATGGACTATTATTTTGATGGAACTCATTTTTGGAATAGCAAATGTCAAGTGTTTGTAAATCTCCTTGAACAGTAAGTGGGTCTTGGCAGTTGAAATTGCTGCTGCCATAAGCTAGATTCCAGTGCAAGCCATCTTATGGTTTAGGCTATGGATGATAAATGCCTGTGTAAATTCTATTGAAACCCTATTGAAATTATTATTCAAAATAAGTCAATACACAACTTTGTGTATTCAAATCGTAGTCCTGTTGTATTTGTGGGTACGTATCAAATAAACTAGGTATTGTAATGGAGATAGTACCCCTTTCTGTAAATTGACGTTGTATATTTTGGAAAACTTTGTAGATATAATAGGCTTTATTGTAGCAATAGTTCCTTAATAAGTGATCTAATATAGCCTGTACACTGGAAATGGATACTGTTATTTTCCTGTTCCATGTTATATCCATGAACAAAAACTATTCAGCCAGAAAGTCAGGGGAGAGCCATCTTTATTCAGCATGAAACTTCAATGTTAACAGTACATAGTTCCCACTCTCTCCCTCTCCCCAAAGAATACAGGAAGTTCCACAGTACTTATACCGAATACAAGGGAGGTGGCCAATGGTCAAACCCAGCCAAATACCCTCCAATAAGAAAGGCTTAAATGACCCTTGTATGGGATGTTCCAGCATATGGTCAATGGTCCTATCCCTCAAGCCTGTGACAAGTCACATGGGCAACTCCTAGCAGGAGGTAAGGACAGGATGTGTGGGGCCCATCAGCATCAGGCAACACATCCTATCCATACACCTCTGCTCAGAGTTAGTCAGTACATCTGTGTTGTGTTAAGTTTCTCAATACTGTTAAATAAACTATTGAAAAGCCACATTTTTTAAAATGGTATTTTTTGAAGGCAGACATTCAATAGGGACTTGTAACCTCCACATTTCAAAATTGCATTATTGTCCCCTCTTCAACTATTTATGCGAAAAAAATTACGATGACATGCTTCAACACCTGGCAGTAATTTCAGAGTGGCAGGCAGGCCAAGGCAACAGAAAAATACTCAGAACCAGAGGGTATCAAATTCTGACATCTCGCCTCCTTGTTTTATATTTGTTTCTGGTACTGGTACGTGCAGCTAGACTTCTTTGTAACAGAAGGTGCTTGCGCCTGAGTTCTCCTGAAGTAAAGCATTATATTGCATATTAAGGTGTGTTTGATAGAGCTAGTTAGCAACCTAACTTCTCACAACGTTGTGCACAAGCAGGTAAAGCACAGATTACCCGCTCTCTCATACAGCGAGCTAGTTCCTGTTTCAAACAAGGCTGATGGCATCTAATGACCAAACATCTTAAAGCTGTTTGTATGCAGTATTGTAGCTAGCTAATTTACTAATTTAGCGACACAAAGTTTGCTAGCTGGTTGATTAGTGCTGTGCTGGAGAGCTACATGATAGAAGGCTAACAAATCTGTTTTAAGACAGGCTGTAGATCATTCTTCTAGCATCAGTCAATATGAAATAATCTAAGATTTACGGCCGATATTAGGACATTAAAGGAGGGTTATCAGAGGGTCTGTCAGTTATCTACAATTCATTAATATTAATTAATATTTTGTCATGCTGTAATGACGTTCTACATGTTTCACTACCATGGTAATTCAGCCTACATGACCTGGTGCATCATGTCTCGGCAGGATATTCAGTTGTGTACGGTTTCAGAATCCAGGAGCTTTGCAAATGTATTTAACTCGCACAGTTCCAACCTTGTATTTTACTAACTTAAATGTAAAAGTTGCTTGGTTATATTTAAAATAATTTGCGATAGTATTTTCCATTTTCAGTGTGTACATTTGCTTGGTGAATTCTGAAAGACACTAAGTGATGCTTTTACAACACCTAATCCTTCTAATTATAAAATGCTTGTTTGGTACTATATATTTTTTTCTCCATAATATTAAACCCAGCTGAAACCTATTTGGTTTATTTAAATGTAACTTAACGTTGTCTGTGTCACAGTATGTAATGAACTGGCATGTGTTAAGGTTGGTTTTACATTACAGGTGGCAGAAAGGAATTAAATGAAGCTGAGCACGTGAGGCGTCCATTTCTGAAATTAGACACTGATGCACTTATTATTTTGTTAAGTTGTACATTTGCTCTTTCCACATCTTTTATTCCTAAAAAAATGTATTGGCTGACTTGTTTCTACAGTGAGCTATTTCTTAATATTGACCTCAACACATGCCAGTCTACAACACATTGATGTCTCGACTATACTTTTATTCACAGCGTGGTATTCAACTGATCAAAGAAAAAATTGCCTTTCAAAACAGCAACATTTGTAAATTATTCCAAGCTTTTGGCCCCCAGTGTATGACTATTATTGTCTGTTAGATTTCAGATCAAATAAAGGTTTCCATAAAATGTTTTTCAAATTGACTAACAATATTTGGTTTATAGATGCCGGGCAAACCTGGATATTTATTGTTTCTATTGATTATTAATTAACATACACCCAGTTAACCCACTGTTATACACACTTGGTTAGAAGCCAGTGGCTGTCGCCCAGTGTATTGGAGCAGCTAGATCAGATTTGTGCTTGGATAGCTTTGGTTTGGCAGGTTTTGAGGTGTATGGAAGGTCAGGTTTTCTTTGATTTGACAGACCGCTGGCATTGCCCTACTCCTAACCCTGTTACCTGCTGCCCTTTTTCCTTAGTGTTTGTGTTATTGCTTGTGTCATTTCTTTCTTCCCAATCATACCTTCATTAAATCCCCAAGACATTGTGTTAAGCCTATAAGCCTGGTTGTCCGACCCCCACTACAGCCACTACCCTCATGTTTTGCCAACCTCACGGGGAGTTTACGAGCAGCGGGGTGTTGCGTTGCCTCTCCCGGGAGGCGGTTGTAACAAGCACATACTCTAATTCTAATTTGACAAACCATTAATGTGACTTGAAATAATATAATTAATTTTGTTCCATTAACCATTCGGAATCTACAAATAGAAATATACACTATGCGATTCCTCCGCGAATCTGAGGACTCAGTTTCGGGAGGGTTTTAACCCCTGTGTGTCTACCTAGCCCTACTCCACAGAGTCCAGGATGAGGGTAAACACAGCACTAGCACAAACACTGATAATCCTTTTTCACACACATAAACGTAACCTAATTCTAACCCTAAATCAAATACAAATTATGTCTGTCTGTTTTATTCTCTCTCTGTAATTTGGTTTTTGAGCTCTGTCTGTTTGTTTGAAATGTGTGAGAAAATATGATGTATTTAGAAAATGTTCAGTAATCAACCGCAGCATTCTAGAATTCTGTTGGGGTCTAAAGGGTTCAATTTAGTAGTTCTAAATCATTTCAAATTGAGTGTTTCAATCTTTTATACGGTGTTGCTAATGGGGCTTATCTAAATATTGCCCTCTCAAGTATACAGCCTAATATTATTTTAGGTATTCTCTGGCACTTCAGTGAGTATCGTGATTCAGTTGTGATATTGTGATGTATTTAATCATAACATGTGTATCGTGATATATGTTGTATCGCAAGTTAATTGCAAACTGAAACTGAGACTTGCTCACGACCAGTGTTAAGCAGTACATAAAGCTGTCCTGTGAGCCGCTTATCATTTGTTGTGGCTCTTCCTATCTGAGTTTCCTCCATTTTCTGAGTGCCTTGTGATGGTGTGGGAAACTGTACTCACTGACACCTTTGTTTTTATTATACATTTGTCTAATGGAAAAACCTTCACTTTTAATGGTTATAATGGACTGTCTGGTTTCCTTTTGTTAATTGTCTTTTGTCGCCATTATGCGACAAAAAGACATAGTATTTTCCTACACTGCTTTAATAAAGACAAAAGGTTTGTAAATAGAGTGAGTATAGAAAATAATCACATTTTGTTCCTTTGCAGCCTGAAATGCAAAGGGACAAACATATTTTTTTTGGTGTTATTCCAATATATATACAACTGAAATATATAATACCAACTAGTCAGAAAATAAAATTACAAATTAATAAACAGAATCACTGAGTTGGAAAAACTATCACCCCCCTCCTAAAAATGACTGGTAAACCCAACCTGTAAACCAACCAGCTGTAGTTAAACACATTCTCAATAACACATAAAGCCAATTGACTTTCAACTGTGATCAACTGTGGTCATTTTGATTAGCTCAGCATGAAACAAGCTTTTCCTAAAGCATTTCAGTCCTTTGTAGTGCAAATGAAGAAAACAATCGTGTATGGGAGGGTTGCAAAAAATCAAGACTGAGCTATGCCAAACGATATGTCTGGTGAAAATCCAATACAGCTCACCATCCAAATAACACCATTCCTACAGTAAAGCATGTACGTGGTAATATCATGTTATGGGGTTGTTTCTCTGCAGCAGGGACGGGAGCACTTGTCAGGATAGAAGGGAAAATGGATGGGGCAAAATACTGTCAAATTCTTGAGGAAAATCTGCTGCTCTCTGCCAGAAAGTTGTCAATGGGAAGATTTACTTTCCAACATGACAATGACCCAAAGCACACAGCAAAACTGACCACTGTGGTTGAAGGAGAAAAAGGTGAATGCTGTTGCATGGCCTAGTCAGAGCCCAGACATAAACCCAATTGAAAATCTGTGGAATGACTTGGAAGACAGCAGTCTACAAAAAACTGAACTTGAGCAGTTCTGCAAAGAAGAGGTCAAATATTGCAACGTCTAGATGTGCATAGTAGAGACATATCCCAACAGAATAAATGCTGTAACTAAAGCAAAAGGTGGTTCAACAAAATACTGAAACAAGGGGGTGATCCTTTTTCCAACACAGTGATTAAGTTTTTTTAATTTTATTCTGACATGCTGGTGTCATATCTTTCACTTGGATGTTATAAGTTGTACTGAGTAAATACAGCTGAATTAAACAAAAAATGTGTCCGTCTCATTTCAGGCTGCAAAGCAACAAAATGTAATTATTTTACTGGGGGCTGATTTTTTTTCTATACCCACTGTAATCAACAACTGTTGGGACAAATGTTGACATACACTTACAAGGCTTTGTTTGCCTCCATTGCTGTAGAACAGCAGTGTGTTTTTAACCCATTACTTGTTCCCTGAACAAGGGCATATCTTTTTTAAACTGTCTGTTTTTCGCTTACCTTTGTACCATTTCAGGTTATTTAATGGACTTGAACTGCTAACAATTTCACAAAAATTTGAAATGTGGGTGTGTTCTAAAACTTATGCCTGGTAGTGTGTACCAGCATAGTTTTTTTTCAATAAATGTGAAAGATACTGTTCTTGGAGTGCAGGACACAGGTACAGAGGTTCAGGATAAAACTTTATTTAATTTAATGACTCAGGAACGCAACATGTCACATGGATCAATGACAGACAAGAAACACTAGGGCTGGAGGAACTTAAAATGGGACATAAGGGGTTTAACAAGTAAAAGGTGACATGACTAAACTAAACAGATAAAACCGATAAACGAAGGGGATCCAAACTGAACATAAAAACAGAGAACCTAGAACAGAAACACACAGAACACAGTAATGTAATGATCAGAACAGTACATGACCAGCCGTTACATTAACCCCTCCTCAAGACGTGATTCCAGCCACAAGAGAAGGGAGGGGCCTGACAGCAAAGCGGAGGTACTGCCTTGATTCAGGAACAAGAGCGGGTGGAAGCTTCGTCTCGGGACGGAAATCAGGAAAGTGTGGAGGAGCAGGATGCGGGGGACCAGGAGCAGACAGCCGGGAACCAGGAGCAGCAATGGATCAGGAGCAGGTGATGAACGAGAAGGCCTTAGCCCTACCTTGGGATCGAGACTGGGAGCAGGAGCAGGGATGGGATAGGATGGAAGCCCCACCTCGGGACTGGAAACAGTACAGGCGTGTGTATAAGAGGGCAGGGGCTCGTCGTTCAACCCATCTGGGTTTGGCAGCAGGAGCCCTCAGAGGTGGCAGAGCCTCTTCATCCCACCCCAACGACTCAGGAACATCAAACATCACATGGAACATAGTAGCACTAAACCTAGAACAGAAACACACAGAACACAGATCTGTAATGACCGGCATGGCACAAGCCATTACTGATACACACCCATGAGTGTTTTTGTTAGTGACACTTTGATGCAGTCATAACTAATGAAGTTAACTAATGAACCCGAAGCTTTCACCGAGTGCATTATTATAGCTTTCACAGTTTTTAGTGTAGTGTGATTTTTCTGTGTGGTATGGTATACACCAGACATGCAAATCACAATAAGCATGTTTTTGATGTGTCAAATAACACATATTGGAATCCACCCGAGAGGATAGCCAATGGCAATATTTAATCACCCACAATCTGTATTCAGAGTGACTATAGTAGTGGCATATTTGTGCAACAAGTCTAGTGGAACTATATCACATGGAAGAAGCCTCTTATTAATGAGTGAAATATATCCAACAGTTTACAGATTGGATTAGATTAGAAAAAACAAGATTATTATTTTTTTATTTATTTAGTTGTGCTTGCAAAATTAAAATGAACTTTCAACAAATAATTGTTGGAAGAGTTGATGTTGCCTAATCTCTTTTTGCTAAACCTATAAAACATGCATTGAATAAAACCAAAATCTTGTGCTTAATCCTAATTTAATCAAATAAAATAATCATTTTTTTCTGCTAAAATAATAATTTAAAACTGAATACAAATTAATGCATTACAACTTGTCATACTTTGTTTAGTGTAGATGATATCCCACTTACTGAATAAAGCTGCATTGTTATTTTATAACTAATAAAATGAATATCCAAATTAATTAAATGCTATGAAACATTTAGACACTTCTCTACACACCTTCTCTACACAACCATCTTTTGTAAATGTTTTTTAAACATGAGTCAGCCCATTGGAATTTGGTAGAGATTTGGTCAGAGTCAACACCTTATATTAGCTCTTGCAATTGTCAAACAATCAAATAGCTTTTTTCTATTTTGTTGGTTTCACTTTCATTTTAGTGCCCATTCTAAGCTGGTGTAATTTCGCTTTTGGTTTTTAATTGCTGTAATAAAGCTTTTATGATATTTTTTCCCAAGTGGATTTTCCTTCAGGTTTCTTTAATAACTCCTTCTAAAACCCTAACAAATATTTGTTGTTGTTGTCATTATGAGAGTCTTTGTTATTTCCTTAATCTAGGTGCAACATTTTTAAGTTGCATGGGAACAATAGCCATGATAGTAGCCTTAAGCAGTAATGTCCTGATGCTTGCATTATATGTGAAAAATAGTTAGTTCCAGCCAGGAATTCAAAATGGGTCAGCTTGTAATAATTTGTGCTGTCAAACATTTCAAATAATTATTCACAATGAATTGCATTATCTTTTGTATTTGAATTGCAATTAATTGTTTTTTACTACCATTTTGGTTCTGATCAAGATATCTAGTTCAATAATTGCTATGTTAGGATACAGTATACAAATAACATCAGCCCATTGTTACTGCTGTGTGTGTAGGCATTTTAACCAACACTGAAATAATTTTGAAGGTATTGTACTTTGATGTTTATGTTTTAAACATTAATAATTGGCTATCAGTATTTAAAACTATGCTACAAGTAATGTGTAGATTTGTCCCACAACTTAAGGTATATCTGGCTAGATGTTATTGGTTAGTTTCAAATGGTTTGATTGCCAGACAAAAACTCTGTTTTCTTAGTGGCACTATCTTGGAAAAACTGATTTTCTACAAAATAGATGATATTGAGGAACCCAAGATGGTAAGTAGAGACCATAGAAATTATGCACCTGCTTTGTTGACAATAAATATTTTTTTTGCCAAGCCCTTACAAAATTAAATTATATCAACTTCTCTGTCTCATTGTTAGCCAGTATCTTGTTATACTTTTAGTTGTGGGATTATACTACCCCACAACTGTTAGCAGGAGAATTTGCTGACACACACTGTTTCGAGACCAGTGGAACAAGGAGTTTACAGGGGAGGCATCACTGACCTTCTCATTACTGTGTTTTTGAAAGAGACTGGGACGGGGGACGCAAGGAAAGATAAAAAAAATGACAAATTGGAATAGCACATCCTATACTAACAAAAGTAAACTAACGTGCTGTTTAGAAGGATTGACATAAGTGTTGAGAAGACATGATTCATGACACAAATGCTTACTCTCCATTGCTATATTGAAAAGAAAAGTAATTGGGAAGCAAGTCAAAGTCAAACACCAGTTAAGTTACCTGTAAGCTGTTGGAAATAAACATGCCTGTACCACACAGAACAAACTCAAGTCAGGAATGGTTTGAGGAACATGATGAACGGTTCAACGTGTTGCCCTGGCCTTCAAATTCCCCAGACCTCAATCCAATTGAGCATCTGTGGGACGCACTTTACCAACACGTCCGATCCATGGCGGCACCACCTCGCAACTTACAGGACTTGAAGGATCTGCTGCTAATATCTTGAGCCAGATATCACAGGATACCTCCAGGGGTCTTTTGTAGGGCCTGTGCCAAGGCAGGTCGGTGGCACGTAGAAGACCAACAGCATATTTGGCAGTTGGTCATCGTGTTTTATCTCATTAGTGTAGTTCATTGGCTAGGTTTGAAATCCAAATATCATTTTTTGTACATCAGAATCAGCTTTATTCGCCAGGTATGTGTATACATACGAGTAATTTGACTCTGGATTATACAGACTCACAATGTGCTTACTCATAAAAGACTTAAAGTAAGGACACTCAACAAGAGTCACCGACTGCAATACACAGTACACATAAATACACATAATAAACCAGACAACAACATAGTAAGACTGGTGAGACAGTAGTGGAATGAGCAGGGCATAAAGTTTGCTGGAAATATTTTTGTGCAGGTATTAAATTCATAATGATGGTAGATGTGATCTATATATATTGTTTATTGGAGCAGAGTGCAAACAATGCTGGGGCTCCTCCTCAAGTCCAAAGTCATCTACACAGTTTTGAGCAAGTTAAGCGCCACATTGCTCTGACCACACCAGAGGACTAGCTGTTCAACCTCCTGTCTGTAGGCAGGCTTGTCACCGTCTCGGATGAGGCCAATGACCGTATTGTTGTCTGCGAATGTGAGTAGTTTTCCAGATGGGTCCCAAATTGATTGTTCAGATGCTGGATAGGGTGTTCCTCAGCCTCACCTGCTGACTCCCATTGGTCAGGAAGTTTATTATCCACTGACAGGTCAAGGCTCTCACAGTGAGCTGGATGAGTTTGGTATAGAGGATGTCTGGGATGATGGTGTTGAACACCGAGCTGAAGTCCACAAACAGGATCCTCGCATATGTGCTTGGAGAGTCTAGGTAATTTATGATGTAGTGCAGTCCCATGTTGACTGCATCATCCACAGAACTGTTAGCCCGGTCGGCCATCTGCAGGGGGTCTAGCAAGGGGCCATTAGCTACATACTGTATATTACAAATTTATTTTTTAGCAGCTGTGGTTGCTAATACTTAGATTGCAATATAATTTAAGCATTACATTAAAAAAAATTACAAACAAACAAACTGACATCTAAATTGAAAACACATACAGTAAAAAGCCTTTTCAGTGAATACATTACTGGCAATCAGTAACTGTTGATGAAAAAGTATTTATTCATGATAGGGCATGATAAAAGTTGCCCGAGCCACAAAGTTCAATAATGCAATAGGAACACCTGCCTACCTCTCTCCAGAAGTGAGAATAGGAAAGAAGAAAAAAAGAAAAAAGATGAATAAAGGAAGGATGAAAAGTTTCAGATGAGCCTATGTGGTAAGCTTTTTCTCCATAAGTGTGGTGGAATTGAAGATAAGCAGAGAGAGGTAATGGAGAAGTCCCATTGGGATGAGCCAGCCTGAAAGCCAAACCTGCCTCTGCAGATTGGATTAATATTGCATGTGCCCAAGTGCATGCCCCTCTCGCTCGAAACACTGATTACCTCATTTGCTCTATAATATGTAAGGAGAAAAACAATTATCTAAAAACAACAAAGCTGGCATGGCTTGGAAAACAACAATAAAAACAAAGCTTGAGAATTGTACTCTAAAAACAGATAACTTGATTCTATATTAACCCAAACATCTTTTTCTGAAATGATCACTAATTCGTATAGAGCAGGTTAGGCTTTAGCATTGTTAGTATTTAAGTGTTTTTTCTTTACTAAATTTGCTGCCATTTTTGTTCAACATACTGTATATTCATCATACATTCCACATATATTTTGAAATGCAAAAATATATTTATTTTCCAAATGGTATAAGCCACATTTTTATTAAAAGCCGGATGGCACTATTGTGTAATGAGAACGTAACCCATTAACAACTAAAATGTACAAAGCCCTATTAGTTTAATCCTAATGAGCTCCCCACCAAAACAAGATAAATAAGTATGCAGAGTATGAGTCGCAGTGGATACATTAACATTTTGGGCATTTCATAGACACTGTTATTCAGACAACAATGCATTCAGCTAAGGTAGATAAACAACAACATATCACTGTCCATTTTTGTAACTGTTGTTGCAGCATTTGCCTCGAATTTTTTTGCTCTACAGCCACCTATTTAAAATGATATTTTGTATTCATGAAATGTATACAAGTGCATTCTAATTAAACACAACACTTTATTTTGATACAATAAGTTTGGATTTTGATAATCTGGTCTTCGAAGTATTTTGTTCATGCATTTTGTAATTGTAATTCATGCCCACCCCTGCCGACAATGCCGTATGTTTCTTTTTTAATTCTACTTAGGCAATGTTTATCTTTTGAGAAATCTGTTGAATAACACATTCACTGGATGCTGTTAAAACAATGTTATAGTTTCCTCTGTACGTGGGCCGCTTCTCCCATTGATGTGACATGAGATGTTGCATGTGGTCACAGCAAGGGCCCCGGTACCATGGCTTGGTTCTGTTGTGTGGGAGGAAAAGAAGAGAAAATGAGGCACTTAACCCTTCTGAGAAACTCATGCTATCTGGGACAGAGAATGTGTCAGGCCTAGGAAGGAATCTCATGGGATGCTGTGAAACAATGGGGGTTAGCACCGAGTTTATTTTCCTCCTGTCTAATACCATGGCTTTTCCAACCCTCCACATTCTGACCCAACTCCTTTATGACCACCATCCCTCTATCTTGTGGGACTGGGCCATGGATCGAAGAGCGCAAGCAACAATTCCTCTTCAATTTGTAATGTTTTCCTTCTCTGTCCATTCTGCCACACACAAGAATTTTTGATGAATCGGAGGTATTGGGATACCCTTACCCACTCTATGTGATGACTGTACAATGTTAGAAATTAGCATGACTACAGCCGTTCTGTGTTAACCTGGCACAGTGTGTTATTGCGAAATAAGCACAGTGCATGATGGAATTCATCAAAGCAAACCAATAGGTGAATGAATATTCGGACCAGATGCACAGCAACACCAGTTTTGCATACTAAATTGCTCCAGTATTGATCCGATGTCCCTTTTATTTCAAGTTATGAAGCAATCAATGAACAACTTGAAAGTAAATTGGCTTTTTACTATAATATTTTCGGCAGTATCTCCAGACAGCGTGCTGTCTTTGTAACTTTTATGTTGTCATATAGGGCAAGCTAAATTGGCCTTATGTTTGCTTTTTCATTGCTTGCCTTCGGGTGTTCTTCAAAATCCATTATCCAACCTGACAAGAAACCCATTTCATGTCATTGTGTCTAGCCATGTTCATTGCCATGGACCACAATCACTTGTGCAGTTTTTTGCTGCAAAACTGAGTTCCAATCATTTACATTTTACTGAACAACAGTCTACTGTCAATCATGTCATCTGACAGAGAATTCACTGCCAGAAATTAGAGCCGTATGAGTACAAGCTGTGATAACTACATGTTGGGAAACTATTTTAACTCTTTCTACAGGCAGCAAGGCATGTGAGACAATTATCCATCTTAACCCTACATTACCTTGAATGGGATCTGCATAGTGGCCTTCTATTCTGAAAATAAATTAACCAGCTCCAGAGAATCCAAATCCCTAGGATGGATAAACACTGTGAAAACATTATCTCCTGAGGCATAGATGCAGTAACATACGTGCCATGGTTTTGGCCTTGAAGTTTGATGGAACTATCATATTATTGCCCATGTTCTTAAACATATTGAAACATTCATGTAATGGTATAGTAGGGGACAATGCTATGTTTGGTACTAATGATTTTAACTTGCATTTTATATTGTACCATTGTAATGCACAATACTGATAAACATCTTATAATGCCATATTTATTAGCTTGGCATAATATGACAGTATTATCCATTAAATTATTAAGATATTTGACAAGGTTGAAAGATGTTTGGTTGGTGGTATACAAAAGCATTCAGAATTATGGGAAGTCCACATGTATTAGGCACATTTTGTTATTTATTGATAGATGGTCAAACTCTAGGTATGAAAATGCCCTAACCTCCCAAATGTAAAAAAAATAATCCCCCTCGAAATATTATGACTTCGGTGAAAATTACAGTATAAAGTTGGCACACCTCATGAAACTGACGGCAACATTCTACTACTAACAAAATAGCTACACTTACAGTCCGTCTGCCCACACAGGGTGCAAAACAGTGGTCTTCTGCTCTGCGCCATGCTATAGCCAACCTCCTTATTTGACAACTTTCAAAGCAATCTGAATTAGAGGTCATTATGGGTCAATAGTACCAAGTCTCTGTCCACAATAAACCTACATCCAGATATATTAACAAAAAAATTGAAACCTGTTGGTTCAGAATCAAAAGTAGAAAGTAGAAACCTCAACATGCTGCAATCTCATAAATAAGCGAATCAATTAATATTTCTTAAAAAGAACCTAGCCTAACGAAAGTATTTCGTATGTCTTTTACACAGGATTGGCTTCCGTCATGCAAATCTACCATAGAAGCCAGATGCTGATGGAAGGACCATCATGACAGGTTGTATGAATAAAAAAACACAATGGCTTTCCTAAAAGCACAACTGGAGTCTGCTCTATACAGTGGGGCAAAAAAGTATTTTGTCAGCCAGCAATTGTGGAATTTCTCCCACTTAAAAAGATGAGAGGCCTGTAATTTTCATCATAGGCAGACATCAACTATGAGAGACAAAATTAGAAAAAAAATCCAGAAAATCACATTGTAAGATTTCTTATGAATTTATTGGTAAATTATGGTGGAATATTAAGTATTTGGTCAATAACAAAAGTTCATCTCAATACTCTTTTATATACCCTTTGTTGGCAATGACAGAAGTGAAACGTTTTCTGTAAGTCTTCACAAGGTTTTCACACACTGTTGCTGGTATTTTGGCCCATTCCTCCATGCAGATCTCCTCGAAAGCAGTGATGTTTTGGGGCTGTCGCTGGGCAACACGGACTTTCAACTCCCACAAAGATTTTCTATTGGGTTGAGATCTGGTGACTGGCTAGGCCACTCCAGTGTGACGACGACGCCATCTACTGCCCATCCTCCCCTTGCAGGAGGCGGGCTTTGGCGTTCGACGTCACCAACCTTCTGACACCATCGCCCCATCTCATTTACTCATTGCACCTGTTGTCTCGTTTAGCGCACCTGATCATCATTTAGTCATTCCCCTCAGTATATATGTTCCCTCTGCTCCCTTAGTCTTTGTGTGTTATTGTCTCTACGCAGAGCAAATGTCAGACCTATTAAAAGACGTGAACTTACCAGCTCCGCAGTCCGCTCCTTCTCTTCAGTTGTCCATAAGTCCTGACAGAATAACACACCTAAAAAGAAAAAGAATGGAGCATGGAGCTCAAGAAGAAGCCGGTGTTGCGGAGATCATAAATGATCACACCAACATGCTGGCCAACCTAGGCGCCGCTATGAACACCCTCGTCCAGGCAGTTCAGTGCCTAGAGTTGGCCCGGTCATCTCCCGCAGCACCGGCTGCATTACCGCCTCCCCAGCCTCCCCATCCCAGGATTGGAGCGATGCCCATCCCGCTTCCCCGGGATTACGACGGGACGGCGGACCGCTGTCAGGGTTTTTCTACTCCAAGTGGACATTGCACTCCAGGCAATTCATCCTGCGCCGACCGATGCCCAGAAGATCTCCTCACTCGTCTCCTGCCTGTCCGGCAAAGCCCTGGAATGGGCCAGCGCCGTCTGGAACATCGAGGGGCCCTTCCAGGGCAGCTATGCCGAGTTCATCCATCGCTTCCGGGTCGTCTTCGATCATCCACACGAGGGGAGAGAGGCGGGCGAAAGGCTCTTCCATCTGTGGCAGGGGACGAGATCGGCGCAGGAGTTCGCACTGGAGTTCCAAACCATGGCAGCGGGTTCTGGGTGGAACGACCGGGCCCTATTCGACCATTACCGCTGTAGCCTTCGGGAGGACGTCCGAAGGGAGCTAGCATGTCGACGTGAACCTCTCGTTTGAGAAATTGGTTGAAACATCTATCTGTCTCGACAATATGCTGGCTGCCCGAGGACGTCCTAGCGAGTTCCACCCCAACACCTCGACACCGCCGTCCCAATGGATCTGGGGACGGCTGCTCTCCCGGGCAGAGGGCGAGGAGCTGGGGCTCAGAGGGGATCAGTTAAGCGCTGGGGCGGTTTCGCTGCACCACGCTACCCCTCTGTCTCCGTGTCCGGAGGCGACAGGCATGGCACTTCCGTATCACCCCAGGTAGCGCATGTACACTCACCGATCGCTTTTCCGCTCACTCTCTGCACCGTCCCTGTTGAATTCCCCGGTTTTCCATCACTTTTCCAGTGTAAGGCGCTGGTAGATTCAGGAGCTGCTGGGAATTTTATAGACAGGGATTTCGCTTTACGCGCACGTATTCCCCTCCAGGTCCTCACCAGTCCCCTGCCTGTGAGGGCATTAGATAACCGGCCACTAGGGTCGGGATTTGTTAAGGACAGTACTGTCCCACTCCTTATGATCACCTGTCACCACCACCGCAAATATATTTCATTTAACGTTATAGATTCTCCCACGTTCCCCGTAGTTCTAGGATTCCCCTGGCTGTTCCTCCATGATCCTATCGTTTCGTGGTCCAGTCCGGTCCTTTCGGGGTGGTCACGGAAGTGCCAAGGTAGGTATTTGGGTGTTTCCGTGGGTTCGACCACGGTGGAAAGCCCAGACAGTGCTCCCGTCGTGCCAATTCCTCCCGAATACAGGGACTTGGCTGAGGTCTTCTCCAAAGCTAAGGCCTCTGTGTTATCGCCTCATAGGCCGGGGGATTGCGCGATAAACCTCTTAAGTGAAGCCGCACTCCCTAAGGGTCGCGTATATCCTCTGTCCCGCACCGAGACTGCGGCTATGTCCGCGTATGTTGAGGAATCGTTGGAGTAGGGATACATTAGGCCCTCCAAGTCACCGGTCTCCTCGAGTTTCTTCTTTGTGAAAAAGAAGGATGGTGGTTTACGCCCGTGCATCGATTACAGGGCGCTGAATAAGATCACCATCCCGTTCCGCTACCCTCTCCCCTTAATCTCTGCGGAGGTCGAGAGAATGCACGGGGCCCGTTTTTTCACAAAGTTGGACCTCAGGAGTGCCTATAACCTGGTGCGTATCCGGGAGGGGGACGAATGGAAAACAGCCTTTAGTACTACCACTGGCCATTACGAATATTTAGTGATGCCGTACGGTTTAATGAATGCTCCATCATTCTTTCAATCTTTCATCAACGACGTTTTCAGGGACATGTTATGCGAAGGGGTAGTTGTATATATTGACGACATCTTGATTTATACGACTACTCGCGCTGAGCATGTCTCGTTGGTGCGTAAAGAGCTTGCTAGACTGTTGGAACATGAACTGTACGTGAATGCCGAAAAGTGTCTGTTTTTCCAGTCGTCCGTGTCCTTCCTGGGGTACTGATTCTCGCGCGCGGGTTTGGCTATGGAGGAGAACCACATTGATGCCGTGCGTAATTGGCCGACCCCAACCACGACACGGTTACGGTGGACCACGGATGCGGAGCGGGCGTTTGTGGAACTGAAACATCGTTTCACCACCACTCCGGTCCTGGCCCATCCCGACCCGTCGCTCCAGTTCGTTGTGGAGGTGGATGCGTCCGAATGTGGGCTTGGGGCCGTCCTCTCTCAACGAACGTGGAGTCGGAACACGCTCCGTCCCTGTGCTTTCTTTTCACAGAAACTCAGTGCAGCGGAGCGTAATTACGATGTCGGTGATCGTGAGTTATTGGCTGTGGTTAGAGCCCTGTCGGCGTGGCGGCACTGGTTAGAGGGGGCCAAGCACCCTTTCCTCATTTGGACTGACCACCGTAACCTGGAGTACATGCGGGCAGCAAGGAGACTGACCCCGCGCCAGGCCAGGTGGGCTATGTCCTTCTCCCGGTTTGTGTTCACTCTCACTTACAGGCCGGGAAGTAAGAACGTCAGGGCCGATGCGCTGTCTCGTCAGCATGACACGGAGGAGAGGTCAGTGGATGAGGCTCCCTTACTACCGGAGTCATGTATTGTGGCACCGGTGGTGTGGGAGTTAGACGCGGACATCGTTCGTGCACAGCGTGAGCCCTCTCCGCCCTCATGCCCTGAGGGTCACACGTATGTGCCGACGTCTGTCCGTGACCGGCTCATCTACTGGGCCCACACCTCTCCCTCCTCCGGTCATCCTGGTATCGGGCAGACGCTGCGGGCCCTGGCCGTGAAGTACTGGTGGCCCACCTTGGCTAAGGACGTGAGGGTGTACGTCTCTTCCTGCTCTGTGTGCGCCCAGAGTAAGGCACCCCGACACCTGCCT
>JACXGJ010010897.1:0-20928 GCA_016801105.1 Esox niger | reverse complement strand
CAACCAAAATGAAACACACATCCGTGTGCAAACATTGAACATAAATAGGTTCCCCAATTGGAGGCAATAATAAACACCTGCCTCCAATTGGGGAAACCAAAGCCCATAGAGGTGGCCAGAGTCACCTCTTTTGGCCATGTCCTGACTATGGCCCCAGCCAGTGCAAAGATGGCTAGGGGCATAGCCAGGACATGACAACGGCTCTTACAAAGGTGATATCATGAATTTGCTTCCGCCTAAAGGACGTTAGCAGATTGATTTGCTTAACTTATAGATTAACAAAAAAACTGTAAAACCAATATTTTGGGATATTGTAATGATTCCCTGCACTCTGCTGTGCTTGTTTTTTCCGTTGAACTGAAACTGAGTGAACAACAATTTTGATTGCACTGTTGAAGCCGATGGAAAGGATGAAGGGTGCAGCAATTCAATTTGCCAACAGAGTTCAGAGTAATTTCCTTTGACCAAATACATTCAACAATTTAAGATGCACTTTTTGATGGCCCTAAAATATTTTGTATTTTGATATATTATTTAATGTTGACCAACTTGCTTCACATATAAAATAATTCAACCAGCATCCAGGAACAGGGTTTCATGTGGATATCTTTTCTACCTTTAGGTAGACATAAAAAACAAAGAGTTAGAGTTAATAAAGTACAAATAGAAAAGTTTTATAATACATTTACCCAATACCCTGAAGACCAATGTAAAACAAAATACTAAAATTTTTTAATATTTCTTAAATAAATACCTACTGTATTTCTTAAAAACATTTATAAAAAAATCCATAACTCTGCAATGTGGTTGTTCTACTTCAGTTAGACAAACTGGAAGTCACTCCGGGTACTTAAATGAGGATACTACAATTATAAATGTGAAAAGCATGCTGTTTATATTTACCCTACAGGTGAAATGTTCTTGATTTCCATGAAAACCTATGAAATCATTTTGCAAATGAAAGGTAGCAAAATGAATAGGAAATAGTAATTGACAAGGTTATGAAATTATTTTAAATAATTGTTCAAACTATGCTTTCGTCAAAGAATCTTCCATTTGCAGCAATTACAGCCATGCAGATTTTTGGCATTCTAGTCATCAATTTGTTCAGGTAATCTGAAGACATTTCACTGCATGCTTTCTGAAGTACCTCCTGTAAGTGTGATGGTACAAGTCTCCCACTGCACCCTGAACAAATCACCCATTTTACCACCACCAAAGCCCACCCAGACCATCACATTGCCTCCACCACGCTTGACAGATGGCGTCAAGCATTCCTCCAGCATCTTATAATTTGGTCTGCGTCTCACAAATATTCTTTGTTTTCCGAATATCTCAAACTTAGATTTGTCAGTCCATAACATTTTCTCCATTCCAGTTTCTGTGTTCTTCTCATCTTAATCATTTATTTTTATTGGCCAGTCTGAGATGTTTTTTCTTTGCAACTCTGCCTAGAAGGCCAGCATCTCTGAGTGGTCGCTTCATTGTCAACATGGAGACTGGTGTTTTGCAGGGTCTATTCAATGAAGCTACTAATTGGAGACCTGTGAGGCGTCACTTTCTCATCAAACTAGACACTAATGTATTTGTGCACAGCAATGTACAAGACCATCCGTTTCTTCGCAATATCTTGCATGGAATTGCCTTCATTTCTCAGAACAAACATGAAACCAGGCAAGCCTACTTCAGCCGGTCCGCAATAGAAAGCTTTGCCCTCTGAAGATTCAAACCCGGGTCACCCATGTGGAAGTATGTGTCATTAATCTCTACACCACAGAGCTTCACATTTAAAGGGTGTCCGTATAGTCTTGTCTACTCTGAAAAAAATCCTCTTTTGTTCTGGCCTTTTCAAAAGCTAATTGGCCATTTGTGAAAGATATAGTTAAACTGACTACTGGACAAGACAAATGAAGGAGACCGCGATGAGTTCATGGCAGTTGGAATAATGGGAAAAGCGGGAGAAGGCGGCGCAGTCCGTCACCTCACCGTCACACATAGTGGTTAAAGACAGTGCCTGTTACGTGGAAGACCTAATCTGTTGAGTGCAACGACATTCAAACTGTATTTGTGGGCCGCAATAAAACTATGGCTATGCATTATTGCAACTATTTATGGTACATTCCATGATTCTCATGTCTTTTCACAAGTTATTGTTGGTATAGTTATTGAATCAATGTCATTCACAAATGAAAGAAAAAAGTATGTTTTTATGCCATGAAGGAAACAAAATATGCTCTTAAGCCATGAAATGAAATAGCTTTGGTAGACTCGCTGGACATATTTTTATTGGCAATAATATTACTAGCCTATTACTGGCTAATACCCTGTTAAAATAGCCAGTGGCAATACAGGTAATAGATGCAATTGGTTGTGGAGGTAAACTTAGTAAGAAACAGTAGTCAGTTTAACTATATCTTTCACAAATGGCCAATTAGCTTTTGAAAAGGCCAGAACAAAAGAGGATTTTTTTCAGAGTAGACAAGACTATACGGACACCCTTTAAATGTGAAGCTCTGTGGTGTAGAGATTAATGACACATACTTCCACATGGGTGACCCGGGTTTGAATCTGGTTGCTGATAATGGGCCTCTGTCCTTGTAAATAGTGTACAAATAAAGTACATTTTCTGCCCTCTTATTTGCAATTCTGGTTAGATGCTAACTGCATTTCGTTGTACTGTACTTGTACTTCAGTGACAATACAGTTTAATCTAATCTATGTAGGTTTCCTATTAAATCTGCAATTTCTTGCTACAAACATCAATTTGATGTTTATTTGATTCAAATTTTTGAATGTCTATCTACTTTTCGATTATAAAAAATAAACGAAGCATTGAGCATATTCAATTTCAATTGTTTAGGAAGGAAAGAAACCTTTTTTTTGAGTCGGTTCTACTGTTCCAACCAGTAAAATGAAGTGTGGCTGTCTAGAAACAGTGGTAGAGTGGAGGGAATCAGGCGCAGGCAGAGGTTGAACATGTATTTATTAAATGATAAAACAAATGAACGTATCTATAACAAAAACTTAAACAAAACGCTAATCATCGGCGGAACACACAAGGGGTTAATTAACACGAGGCACAGCACTTACCAACATGACACGCAACAATAACTGCCTAGTGAGGGGAGCAGAGGAGAAACATAAACACATAGTGATTGGAAGATTGGAAACAGGTGTGCAAAATTATAGGAGACGTGTGACATGAAACAATTCCAGGATGTGTTCATGGAATATGGGAACCGAGGATGCACGGCAAGGCGGTGCAGATCCCCCCCCGTATCGTGACAGTGGCACTGTAAAACACCAATAAAAGATAAATGTTTCTCCTTCCACCCTGAAAACATTTTTAGACTTGAAATTACATTTAGCTCATTAAATTAATGAAACCAATTAAGATTTAGCAGCTCATTATGGATTGGGCAAACAAGGTAGTGGTTTATATACTTGACAGGTTCAGGGCCAAGATCTAACTGACATTTTTGTATATAGTGGTATGTATTACTTCCAGAATTATACCAAACACCTACAGATATTTGACTTCTCTGAAAGGACTTTCCTTTCAATGTCAGAGACTTAATCAAACCCCTGCCTGGATCAGCTGTAGCTAGGTAACACAAATATGACAGCTATGATGCATATGCATCAGAATCAGAAAAGACACCAGAGCACTAGAGATTTGTTACTTCCTTTTTCTATTCCTTGACAATTTATTTTCTGGTTTTCAGTCCCGTTTCCTTATCTAATTCTAACCCAATTGTGTAGTTAGTTTCTAAATGACGAAATACTCAAAATGATGATACGTAATACAGCTGAACTGGGAGGAATACTGCTCATCTCCGCCTGTCTGTGACTCTTTATGTGTGAACATATTCTGCAATGGTTAATTTGGCTTGAAAATTGCTAAACATTCTCACAATACGATGCATTTCTCTCAAAAAAGAATGTTCAGCCATGGGGGATTAAACTGTTAAGACTGTGCCACAAGAAAACACAATAATTGGATCATATTTTCGAAGTGGCTTATTTTAATTAGTGGCTTATTTCTGGAGTCAAGCCCCGCAAGACCAGCAATAGGAAATTAATGTACATTACATATATCTTTAACCACATTTTCTCCCATAGAAATGTAGTTTTTTTGCATTTCAATGTTCAGTGTCTTAAGTTCTATTCAGTCTGTTTCTATGTTCAGTTGTGTTAATCCCTCATATTCATTGCAATTACCGGTGTCTTGTTTTTCCCTCGATCACTTCTCTATTTAGTCTCCCCAGTTCCCTGTTCCTTTGTTGTTCATTGCTTCATATGACGTACGTTTCCCGTGTTGCGAAATCATTGTTTCAACTAAGTCTTCGTAATAAAAAATGTTTTGTTCGTCTACAGCTCTGCCTACATACTGCCATTACAAAGATGTGACCAAAGGCTTTGCACTTCCCGATCACTTGAGTATTTTGTCCTTTGTTAACTGTCTGAAATTTTGTCCAGCAGACTTTGCTTCTGTATTCAACATTGCCACAATTGGCATGCGGCTAACTGCCTTGCCCAAAAACAGAATGACAGCTGTTTTTCATTTAGCTGGCTCTCTGTAAAGATCTAGCTTCTTTTTTTTTTTTTACTGGTCAGATGCTCTTACCTCTTGGTCACCTTTGTCAACTGTGTGTTTTCTATCCTAGTTTGATCTTTTCCCTGAAATTATTACAGATGTTCTCCACCCTATGGGTGAGACCATTCCAATCAAGTGTCTCCTGCCCACTAGCAATGGAACACAAGAAGCCAATGCATTGAGGCTTGCTTCAAAATTAGGTAGGTTTATTTGAACAGTGAAAAATCCAGACAAACGCTTGTAAAAAATGTTATAAATTGATTTGCAATTTAATGAGGGAAATAAGTACTCAACCCCCCTCAGCTAAACATGACTTAGATCTTGGTGGCAAAACCCTTGTTGGCAATCAGAGATCATACGTTTCTTGTAGTTGGCCACCAGGTTTCCACACATCTCAGGGGGGATTTTTTCCCACTCCTCTTTGCAAATCTTCTCCAAGTCATTAATGTTTCGAGGCAGATGTTTGGCAACTCGAACCATCAGCTAACTCCACAGATTTTCTATGGGATCAAGGTCTGGACACTGGCTAGGCCACTCCAGGAACTCAATGTGCTTCTTCTTGAGCCACTCCTTTGTTGCCTTGGCAGTGTGTTTCGGATCGTTGTCATGCTGGAATACCCACAACCCATTTTCATGTCCTGGGGGGAAGGAGGTTCTCACCCAAGATTTGACTGTATGATTCGGCAAAGTTGTTCTGTCCCTTAGCAGAAAAACACCCCACAAGCATCATGTTTCCACCTTCATGTTTGCTGTGGGGGATGTTGTTCTTGAGGTCATAGTCAGCATTGCTCCTCCTCCAAACAGGGCGAGTTGAATTGTTGCCAAAAACCTTGATTTTGGTCTGATCTGACCACAACACTTTCACCCAGTTCACCTCTGAATTATTCAGGTGTTCATTGGTAAACTTCAGACAGGCATGTACATGTGCTTTCTTGAGCAGGGTGACCTTGTGGGCGCTGCAGGATTTAAGGCCTTCACAGCGTAGTGTTACCAACTGTTTTCTCTGTGACTATGGTCCCAGCTGCCCTGATCTTTGACAATATCCTACTTTGTAGTTCTGGACTGATTCCTCACCGTTCTCATGATCATTGCAACTCCATGAGGTAAGATCTTGCATGGAGGACCAGACCAAGGAGATTGACTGTTCTTTTGTGTTTCTTCCATTTGAGAATAATTGCACCAACTGTTGTCACCTTCTCAACAAGCTGCTTGGCGACGTTCTTGTAGCCCATTCCAGCCTTGTGTGGGTCTACAGTCTTGTCCCTGACATCCTTGGACAGCTCTTTGGTCTTGGCCATGGTGGAAAGTTTGGAATCTGATTGATTGCTTCTATGGACAGGGGTCTTTTATACTCTTTTAACAAGCTGATATTAGGAGCACACTCTTAACGCAAACTTTAATTATACTGTGTATTGTTGTTCATGTAATTTGATTAATTTTGTGCATCTTATGACGCTCTTGCCTTATAATTCAAAACAGAACGGATGCACTGTTTAAAGAAAGCTATCTGGAAAGGCAAGAAGAACATGGGATACAAACCCCCATTCAATTTCCTTTTCACAATGAGCATTACCACTAACCATTGCGCCACAAAGTCTTGAATAATTTAACAAAAGCCTTGAATGCTTCAGAATGCCTTGATTTTCAATCACTACTGCCCACACAACCCATGACAAATCCCAGGTCTAAACCAGCTCACAAGATATGACTAACCACTTCTTTAACTAGGAAACTTCAACATGTGCCTACAATTTATTCCATGTCTTTCTTTCACTCTTTTTACCTCCCCCTTTTCCAATCTCCTACATACAACACCAGGAATGTGTCTGGCCTTATCTTCACTGAATGAAATATTTTTCCCACAATGTCTCTTGATCACAATTTAGTCAACATTTCTCTTTGCCCATTTCCTATCCACATATAGGGATCTACATATCCACATGTGCTTTTGCAAACTTTGTTCTCAATCCCCTACCACTCCCTTTTCTTCCATTTTATCACCTTTTCCTTATTCTACCTACTCTCCTGGCTTCTAAAACCCTCTCTCTCACTCTCCTTTTTTCCAGCCCAGCTTTCCCCTCTTACACTTCAAGTGTAAGATAATTCTCTATTTCGTCCCATTCTATTTTCCCTGTCAGCAGATTACGTTTTCAACCACTTTGAAAGCAAGGTTAATGACATCAGCACCTCATTCACTTAGCCTCAGTGTGTGTGGGAGTCCAGTGGTCCCCCCACACACTGAGTGTCCTATTTAAAAGAGTATCTAAAGTAATTCCAATAATTATTTATTTTGTACTTATGCATGCACCTGCCAAACATTGGCTTGTGAACAGCTGGCTGGTGTGGAATAAGTCACAGGAAACAAGCTCTGCATTCATTAACTTCCTTAGACACTTAATAAAAACAGTTCAGCTAATTACTTAACTTTTAATATAGACGCCTTCTAATACATTCAATTCTTATTAACCCTCTTCATCTATTCAACATGCAAGTAAAGCTATTTTTTTAATAGTACAATAGTCCAATTGCTAACTCATCTCCTGCTGCTCAAAAGTTTCCATACCCTTGGAGAATTGGTAATATATGTACCATTTGTAAAGAAAACATGAGTGAGCAGGCAAAACACATTACTTATACTTGTGGGATTCACATTCACCTGTAGGTCATAACAGAATAGCACAATCCCCCCCAAAAAACATGGCAACAAAGAAAAAAAAAACAGACCCTTCAAAATACTGCATACCCTTAGTTCTTAATACTGTGCGTTGCCCCACTTAGCATCAGTGACAGTGTGCAGTGTTTTGTAATAGTTGTTTATGAGGCCCCTATTCTTGCAGGTGGTATAGCTGCCCATTTGTCTTAGCAACATGCCTCCAGGTCATGCAAAGTCTGGTTGTCATGCATGAACCACATCTTTGAGATCTCCACAGAGTGGCTTGATAATATTAGGTTCAGGAGGCTGTGATGGCCACTGCAGGATAATTGTCTGCCAAGATTTTGCATGCTGCATTTATCAATTTTCACAAGATTCCCTACGTCTTTAGAGCTCACACACCCAAAACATCTTTAGGCCACCACCATTCTTCACAGTGGTGTAGGATCTAAGCATTAACAACTACAATATGAATGTACGTTTCATTAGAAGTGATTGTGCCTAGATAAGGAAAATAACAGGAAACCCCTCTGTTAAGATTCTCCCTGTAGGTTGCGCTCTGGTAATCACAGGAATGTTTACATAGACCATTTGGTGTGGGGGTTAGTGTCTTGGCTTTGCTAGGTAAACACGCCCCTCCATATAACAGTGGGTTAACCCCCATTACAGTGAGGAGAGTAGAGTAGAGTTTGAGCCTGTAACATCATGTGCTAATAGACTATCAGTATGCTGCAATAAACAATTGAATTACTCTCTCCCTTGACAACCAAGTATGCAAGTTATTATTACCACCACTATACGACATGGCTGAATCTAACAGTGGGGATGGTATTCTGTTCACTAAAGGCCTTGTTGACCCCTCTCCAAACACAGCGCTTATGGGATATATATCAAGCTCTATTTTGGTCTCATCACTCCAAATTACAGTGTGCCAGAAACTGTGAGGCGTGTCAAGGTATTGTTGGGCATATTGTACCCAGGCTTTTTTGTGGCTTTGGTGCAGTAAAGGCTTCTTTCTTGCAACTCTACCATGCAGCTCATTTATATATGAGTAAACTATCAATAGCGTTGATAGTTTACTCCTCCCTCCCCATGTGAGCCCCACACATTAATGCGGCACAAAATGTAATGTTGCGACAATATTATGACAATGTGGGTCCCAATCAATCTTAATACTGGCATACTAGCTTACTGTACACTAAACAGTATTTACTTCACCATCATCTGTGAAGTACGTACTGTAGTATGTAATATGCACTTTGAGATTCATACAGTCTAGGCCTATGTCAATTATCTATCATCTATCCGTTTGAAGATGGTGAAAGTTTTAAGACATGCTTTTCGTAACTTGTTTATTTCTATTGTTATGTTCTTTGGAACTAAATGGAACACGTCAATTCATGCTTGGTCACAAGGACAGGAAAAATTTCAACTTAAGTTTCCGAACATGGACAGGATAAAAGCGATGCGATCGAGAAAATACACCGAACAGTCTCTTGGGATTCTGTTTCCACCTGTTAGATATTCTTTGAAACAACTAAATGAAGCTTGACAGTTAGCCTGCAAGGGAACAGGCTATGTCAGAGGTACAAGTTACCTTGGTTACTAAGCAGGGATTCATAAGCCACTGTAATGGAACAAACTCACTTAAATTTGCCAGATTTATTGAAATTAGCCTGGATTTTTATTTATCTGCCTTGATGGAATTACCCCCCTGGTAGCCGAATTTTGGATGAAACCTTCTTCCATGCATTACTTGTAGCATTTGTCTCTATGAATGTCGTCTGACAAATTGAAAAGGGCAGCATACCTGCATATTAGCCTCTCCTCTGTTTATAGATGTCGTGAATAAAAAAAATGTGTAGCGATATGGAAAGGGCTCACAACAAAAGATGCATTTACAAGGCAATTGACGGATTTGATGTGGCTGTGGCAATAGAGTGCCGGCTGCTCTGATGGGGCCGAGTACCTGATGTTGAAGTTGTTTTTCTTAATGTTGAATTTTTTTTCAAGCCAACCTATATTTCACTAGCTTAGCTACTACATAGGTACTATATTTCCATAGTATTTATGAACACATTGATGGCGAATACAATGGCAATGTATGTGCCGTTATTTGCAAACAAATGTGAATTGAACGCACCTCTAGCCACTGAACTTATATGTGGAGGGGAAACAATCACAGCTAGTAGGTTAAAGCCCAGATTTAGGCCTATGGTAGTCAGCAGGGATTTACAATAGATGGGGACATTACAGTTTTATATAAATTTGCTCGTAGTTTGTGTGTGCCTTGTGATCTAAACAATACACAAGCCCAAAGAATAATGTCCATTTTGGAAACAAGCCCTAAAAACTGCAACCTGCGGCAGATAATATTTCCAAAAGTAGAGTTCCAAAGTCACTTAAAAAGCAGACATTGCAACACTTGTTGATACTTGTAGGCAGTCGAATTTGATTTATGAAAATATTTTTGATTTGTCCGAATAATAACGGCGCACGTGGGAGAATAGCAGATTGATAATTCTAGAGAACAGGACAAGTAAGAGAAAAAGCAAGAAAAAACATTGAAAAACAATATTTTTGCCGGACAAAGATGAGCTAATATCTCTTACTGAGTGAGTGAGTGACCCTTGTTAAATAGCGTAGTGGTTAGAGATACAGACTGCCAAAACAATAGGTTCCCGATTTCAACCTTGTCACAATCAAAACAAATTATGCATTAGGATTTGTTCTCTATAGACAAACACTTTGCTGTCTACAACCTTCAGTAGCTATGTTTTAGAAAGCCTAAACTAAAACTTTTTACGGTTATAAGTTTAAAATCAACTGTGTATTGAGTCTATTTCTGGTGGATTGTCGAAGTACACATCTGTGCATGCTTTTGGGGTAATATACTAAACGAGATACCAAAAGAGTAGGGGTTTCCACGGTTCAATCATCTTAATTTTGCAAGTTTTTATTTATTGTCACCTATATTAATAGTTATTGTATCAATGTCATTCACAAATGTAAGAAACTAACGTTGTTGTGCCAAGAAATGAAATAGCATTGGAAATATGAATATAATATGAATAGTCTCCTTAGCAATTGCGCAAGTCATATGACTATTCCAATTAGTAGATACTAAGACTATTACTGGCTAATAAGGTGTTAAAACAGCCAGTGGCAAAAGCCATAGTGTTTATAGATGCTATTTGTGGTGTAGGTAAACTTACATTATAAGATAAATTAGTCAGTTTAAAACAATGCTTAATAGTATCTAGCAAAATGGTTCCTAATCTGGTTTCTTACAAAGAGGCTATTCATAGTTACATTAAAGACGGTAACATTTCAACATGTTGACTTTAAAGTTCCAAAATAATCCAAGGGGTCGCAGCCTAAATTGCCAATTAACAGAAGATTTTAATTTGCATACAAGGCAAAACATTCTTTATTTTACATTTCCCTCTTTTGGAGTTTTAAAGACCTTATTTCTGTTTAGCTAGAATGAGTTCTAGAATACATATTGATTACTGATATCGGGACAGAATGGACATTTCTCATATACGGGATATGATGTAAAAGGCCACAAATCCACTATATTTAGAAATCCTATATCGAGAAGTTTTTCCTGTTTACACCGCAGATGTCAGTGAACCACAACATAAACAGATATATGCTAGCACAAATTGAACATTATTTCTTTATGAGCCATTGTATCTGCACTGGAATTGAAATCACTAGCAAAATACTCTAGTACTAGCTTCAGGAATAGCACAAATTATTACCATTATTAATCTCTGAAATGTTTCCATATATATGATCAGTAAGTAATTGACTGCTTTAGATTTGACTGTGTTAACTTAGTGATTAGCTGGTTCATGATACATTTTCTGAATCATGTGTTGTCTAGACTAGGTTACAATTTCCAAGGATAATCATGTTAAATAAAAGTGGCTAAAACAGTATTTTGGCTACCTGGTTTAGGATACCTTTCTTAGCAGAGGGATACCTTTCTTACCTTTCTTAGACCTGTATATATTCCACCCTCTGTATAAGTTTTTTCATAAATTATAGCTTAATGCTAGCAATTCAAATTGTTTTATTATAATAGATATTCTTTGGGGGAAAATGGCAACACCTCCACCTTAAAACACACTATCTGATGCAAATACTTTGTAACCATCTAGAGCCATATCTGCGTCAACAGTTTTTTTTAACCATGTTTCAGAAAATATTAAAATATCTGGGTTTGACTTTGATGCCCAAATGTTATGGAAACTTACTTAGACAATAGAAAATATTTACACTGAGATCATACCTGCAACCCATTCAGGTTGCACAGGTAGTCCAGCTCCTCCAGGTTGGCACATCTCAAGAGCATGTAGATACCAGGAGATGGGCTATCACAAGAGGAAAGCTGGGAACGGCCGTAGAAAGGCTTCAACAAAGCCGCAGGACTGGTATCTGCTCCTTTGTGCGAGGAGAAAAAGGAGGAGCACTGCCAGAGCCCTACAAAAGGACCTCCAGTGTGCATGTTTCTGACCAAACTGTCAAAAACAGACTCCACAAGGGTGGCATGAGGGCCCAACGCCCTCTAGTGGGATCTGTGCTCACACCCCAGCACCATGCAGTTCGACTGGCATTCGCCAGGCAACACCAGAACTGGCAGACCTGCCATCTCTTCACCGATGAGAGCAGGTTCACACTGAGCAAATGTGACAGACATGAAAGAGTCAGGAGACGCTGTGGTGAATGTTTTGCTGCCTGCAACCTCATCCAGCATGAGCAGTTGGGTGGTGGGTCAGTAATGGTTTTGGAAGGCACATACTTGCAGGGTTGCACAGACCTCCCTGTGCAAAACAACAGTACCCTGACTGGAATTAAATCGTCAGACCCATCGTCAGATCTTACGCTGGTACTGTGGGCCCTGGATTCCTCTTGGTACATGACAATGCCCAGCCTCATGTTGCTAGAGTGTTTAGGCAGTTCCTGTATGGCGAAGGCATTAATGCCAATGACTGGCTTTCACGTTCCCCAGAGATGAATCCAATTGTGACTCTCTAGGACGTTATGTATCGGTGAATCCGACACCGCCAAGTAGTGCCACAGACTGTCCAGGAGCTCCCTGATGCCCTGATCCTGGTCTGAACTTGCAGGGTACCCTCAGCCGTCTCATCAGGAACATGCCCAGGTCCTGTCAGGAGTGCATACAGGCATGTGGGGGCCATACAAAATACTGAGTCACATTATGAGTTGCCGTAATGAAATTTACACTATTTGGAATAGCCTGTGACTTTAGTTGTTTACTTTGATTTTGAGTTTGAATTCAGCTCACATTCGTTTGGTAATTTTGGATGTTATATGTTTTTGTTTTCAACGACTTACACAAAGTATTGCAACATTTTTGGTTTTTAATGTACAACTCTTTTTTTCCTTTCCAAAAAAGTTGAAAAGGAAAGTTTTAAGTGAGGAACAGAAGCGTTCAGTTCACAGTGGTCTCTTTTAATCCTTCTGTTTCTCACTCAAAACCTTCTTTTTCGACTTTTTTGGAAAGGAATGAAAAAGGTGCAGTGGTAAGAAAATTTTTGAGAGCTCTATTTCGTTCGAGACCCAATGTGTGATTTAGGTGTTCCCTTAATTTGAGCGGTGTAATTCACGTAAAAACCCAAGCCCCTTACTATTCTTAAAAATGAGTTTACGGCTTTACAACTGCTTTTATATAGGGCATATGCCAATATTTCTTTGTGTACTACAGCAACAAGTAATCCAGTACTAGTATTAAGAAACACCTTTTTTTTACCCATATTTCTACACATGTGCAGACGGGTTCTGGAGGCAGCGAAGAGGGCCAACCTCACAGGTCACTTCCTCTTTGTGGGTTCTGACAGTTGGGGTGCCAAGAGCTCCCCTATTGTAGACCAGGAGGATGTGGCAGAGGGGGCCGTCACCATCCTGCCCAAGAGAGCCTCTATTGAAGGTATCTCCAACATCAACATTTATCAACTCTTTCTAAAGCCATTTATATGCCAGTAGTTTCCATCAACCTTTTTTCTTGTTGCTTTGTTTCCATTTCTCAGGCTTTGACCAGTACTTCACTACCAGATCTTTAGAGAACAACCGCAGAAATATTTGGTTTGCGGAATTCTGGGAGGACGATTTCCGCTGTAAACTGACAAGGCCGGGAATCAAAATAGACAGCGAAAAGAAAAAATGTACAGGTAAGACACATCAAATTGACTAAAACCTCAAATGTATTCTATTTTACGGATACAAGGACCCTGAAAATAGTGTATTTGTGTGCTTTTAAATATTGATTTACTAAACATTTTATATTCATTTATTATAACTTCCTCCCGCCATGGGACAGGAGAGGAAAGGATAAGTCGTGATACTCCCTATGAGCAGGAGGGGAAGGTGCAGTTTGTGATCGATGCTGTCTACGCCATGGCCCATGCATTACACAGCATGCACTTGGACATGTGCCCTGGTGTCAAGGGGGTCTGTGACAAGATGGATCCTGTGGAGGGCCGAATGCTGCTCAACTATATTCGTTCAGTGAATTTTAATGGTGGGTTATTATGAATTACTGACAAGGCAGATGTTTGTTTTTAACTTGTTTTGGATGATTGAGCAATCTACTCTGGAAGATCTGGCTTGCTGGCCGGTGGTTGTACCTTTGATAGCAGTACACTGTGCCCATTCTTGACCTCCTTGCTAGCTTGTTTTGGTTCAGGTTATACATCTTTTCATGATCCTGTCATAGTCCAATGCGACTATAATTTAAACTAAAAAGGCCAGGCCTTGTTTGACCCCTTGTCCTGTTATTAGAGTATTTTTTTTATTTGAACATTCAAACTGTCTTATTAATGTTAAAACATTTCTTTATGAAAGACTTGCGTTTCATTAGAACACATGAAATATGATTTAAAACGTCACCTTTCATGACTTGGTGTATTTAATCTATTGCCCCCCCTGTAATTAATCTATTGCCCCTTGCTCACATGAAGGAGAAGTTATTCTTGCAAAAATGTAAATCTTGAAATAGAGCTGGTCTAGTACATTTTGAGAAGTATTTACAGGTTTATTCATTGCACCTGAGATATGAAGGATGTAGCTGCACTTTCCTAAACAACTGCATCCAGCAAAGTGATGTATAAGTTGGGCTCAAAGTTGGAATAATCAGATCTTTGACTCCTGAAATTTCTAGCTGAGTTCTACAACTCTATGCTGAATGCACACAAGGATCTTATAAACATAGATCAGAGGGGAAATTAGCGCTCAGATTAGGGCTGTCACGATATTGGATTTTCACTACATGATTATCATGGCCAAATAAATTAACAATGATATTATCGCGATAGGTATAGAACATTTCAAGAAGGAAATTATAATGCTATCAGTCAAATTCATCTTCAACTTTGTTTATTGTGTGTTTTGTCTCTTTTTTGGAAAATTATTTACACTCAAAATACAAGTTTATGGAGGTGGGGTCTCACCATAACTGTACAAATTTAAAAAATTAAGTGTACAACAAGAACAATTACACTTAATGGATAGTGTCAACCAGATTAACTGATGAACAAAAGATCCACAAGGCCTAACGCCAGCATGAGTTTTGGTAATTTTCTCCAAGTGAAAAGGCTACAAAATGGCCCATTTTGTTGGTCTCGCCCGGGGGTTCTAGTGGGGCTAATGAGTAAAAGGCAGAGTTCATCTAAAATTCATATTTTGGTCCACTTACCAAAGGTTATTCCTGGAGGCACAGAGTAATTTTTTCAAACAATCTATTATTAAGCTCTGTCCCAGTTTGTACTTAGCGTTATAAGCATAGTCCAAATTCATGAATGGAAATGGTTCATACCGCTATCACAAAGATGCATTGCAAGCAGAAAATTACTCCAAAACACTAAAAATAGGTTCAGTAATATATTGCGTTTTTTAAACTGTACACTGATGGAACAGCTGGCGGAATTGGCTGATTTCAAACAGGCACTAGTGAACTATTTCCTATAGCCACCATACACAGCTTCTGTTCTTCAGTAGTGATGTCATTGAGGTGAGTGTGAATTATAACATCAACAAGCTATGTGATAATAGGTTGATTCACCTAGCTAGCCCATTTTCGTCAGTGGAAATAAGAATAATATTTGTAATTGTGGAAAATGCCATGGTCATAAAGGACGTTGGAGCTGAGTTTCACTCAATGCCATATCGGTAAGGTTTGTTCACAGTTCCATTTCTCAACCACATCGCCAGGACAACATATAACCTCCAGATCCCAATAACAACGAATGCAGCACTCCTCACAGCTTCCAATCACTGACATACTAAACTCTGACATACTAAGAGTTTGCGATAGATGCCTTCTGTGTTAACCATTTAGCTTATCCTGGTCTGTACCTTCGCTTGAACCTTTTTGACATACGTATTTTGGATTGTGCCAGCTAGTTTACATATTTATGTATAGTTTTGCAAAAATGTTTACTCTATTTTTGCTTTATTATTTTTTATTCTTACTGCGTAGATGTGTGCCATGTCACAACAATTTCCTTGAGTGGGATGATGCTGTGTTATTCGGTGTCAGGGGTGGGTTGGAGCCCAAACGCAGACTGGTAGAGTGAGGGGAAGTGTTTATCGATGGTAGGGAAGGCTGGGGATGCTACGGGACTGCTGCGAGGGCAGGAACTGGCACAGGGTAGTATGGGTAGACAGGGATCGATACAGAGGCCGCCGCCGGTGGTGGTGGTGGTGGTACAGGGAGGTAGAAGACAGTGTAGTCGTGGTCGGGCAGACAGTCGGTACACAGGCTGGCATTAGCGGTACAGGTAAGTGGCAGGCAGATTAGTCGGGGTTTGGCAAAGAATTGGAACATAGGCTGGCGGCAGAGGTACTGGTAGGTAGCAGGCAGAGTAGTCGTGGTTAGGCAGAGGGTCGGTACACGGCTGGCGGCAGAGGTACAGGTAGGTAGCAGGCCGGGTAATTGGAGACGGGCAGAGGGTCGGTCTGGTGGAAACCTGTAGTCACAGAAGACACGACAAACAGACAACACGATAGACAAAGACGAACGGGTAATAGTATTGCGGAATGCCAAGGAATACATGCGACTATGGATAATGATCCGGCAGGGACGAATCGTCAGGGTTCCTCAGAAATACTGTCGGTAATGAGACCAGTGGAATTAGGTGTGTGATCACTGATTGGGGACTGCTGGTGTCGGCTCTGCTCCATAGATTGACGTCCCGCCCCTATGGTTGTTACCCTGACAACCGGTAGAAGGCACCTCAAGGGGGAAAGGGTGTAACAATTCGGTGCATTTGATTAAAAAAATTGAACTTCTGGATTTCCTTTGTTTGCATTGACTTCTGCCTGTTCACGTCTGACCACGCTGTTCGCCTGCATCTGGGGTTTAGGTTGAATATAATTTATTCCTGCTCTGCAGATGGAACATTAATTTGATTCACTTATACCTAGCCCAAGGTTATGTAGTTTCAGAATGATGGCTGGTAAAGTTGCTAACATCAGTAGACATCTTTTTGATGTCCTGCTTCGACTAGCATTTGCGCCCAACCTACCGTTTGGCACAGTGCATACTGCGGATTATGCCACAGATCTTACACTGTAATTACAATAGTCTAGTGTAAATCTTGCATTTAGTTAAATGTCAAAATATTTTTTTTTAAATATGCTGCTAGTTTACACTTACGCTTGCCCCGACCAACGACTATGAACAAATGTTTTCAGGTCGTTCCAAACATTTTCCATTGAGGTGTGATCTTTGTCTTGACTCTGACTTCATTTTGTTCAATCGAGGTCCTGACTTGGTCTTGCTTTAGGTGGTCGAACACAGATCTGGCTATTTGTAAAGGCCTATGCAATCCAAATCTCAGTGTCATTAATTAAACTAGCCTATATGTGATTTTGAAATCAAATTACTTCACAATAACAGACAAATATACAAATCTAACAACCGTGCTGTACCATTGGTTTTTAGTAGGGTAGAAGTACACACATCTCAAAGTAGACCAAAAATGCTGGCCAGATGTTGGTACCCAGGCAGGCGTTGATCACTCTGAATGGGCGATACTGCCAGATAAAAGATTGTGTTCCTTGTTGGTGAAAGTGAATTAACGTAACAATGAGAATGAAAGGGTTGATTGATTAATATTGATGACATAGTTGATCAGTGTTGATCACATGCAGCTGGACAAAATCTTTTCACCTCTAAATTCCTTTTGTGAATTAGAAGAGAAACAAAATCTGAAACAGTCAGAATGTGAAATGTTGCTGATTTTATATAACCATGTAAAAGATCTAAAAGCCCTGTCTGTTCTAGTCATAATAACCGATCAGGCAAGTGACAGCACAAGTAGATTGTTATTTACCTCTGAAAATATTCCTGAAACAATGAGGGGTTGAACGTGTGCCTAGCCTATTGCCAATTTAACATCCAAAACATGCTTCACACAATGGCACTATGTTAAACAGTTGAATTATATTTTCGTTTGGGTCTACTGTGACATACTGTACTTTATCAAATAAATCTGGTGGGAAAAGTAATTTCTATTTTTATTTTAAGAAGTTTTTATTGAAAGAATCAGATGCAGTCTTCAGGAAATATCTGTCCAGAAAGGTTGCATTAATGAAGCAGTTAGTGATGTTTGCTTGGTAAAACTCTGCAATTAGCCTATATAAATGTTAACTTAATCGTAATCGACAGCTGTATGTCCAGTCAAATAATTGTATTTCAGTTAAAATAGTTATGTTTAATGAAAATTAAGAGATACATTTGTGTAGGCATGTAGTTAAATATAAATTCTCAGAAATAACAGTAAATCCTTTCAAATTAAAACAATTATTTAAAATGTATTGCAACATGGTTTTCTATGTGTTAATAAAGTAAAGAATAAAAAATATTATTAGTTTACAAAAAATCTGACAAGTCAATTGATCCAGTAATGTCTGAGGTTGCGTGACAGTTGGGAGTTTATGCAATCAAACCCAAAAACATAGCAGTCCATGAATAGGATTATAGTAGACAATATTCAGCCAGTTTGAATGTTTGATTCTGGTCATATAACAACAGACATGGGCTTGAATTAAAATTAGTACTGTAAACGGTACAGTACATTGTTTCAATAACAGCAGTTTCAGGTGGTTGTCCATATTCTCACAGTTGTCCCATGAAGGCGATTCATATTTATTATTTCATGTTTTTGTCCATGTTGCATGGCACTAACGTGCTGTGGTATAAGGAGGCATAGCCCGTTGCAGACCGCGTCCTTGGAGCTGGGATTGACCGACATCTGTAGGTATAGATTATTACATATAGAAAAACAAGGTAATCGGGATGCCTTTAGGAAGCCCTTTCTCCATTGTCATTCGGGGGCCGAGTCACTCACTTGTTGTTGTCTCTCTTACGCACTTGTGCAATTGGCCTGTACTCCGCTGGCCTTACTCGGCCCCTCATTCAGGATGATTGCGGTTGGTGGGTGTCCTTTTTGTTGATGCTTGGCAATGTGGGGGGATTGATTTCCTGCCTGTTGGGCCCTGTCCGGGGCCTCCCCTGGATAGGGCCACCGTGTCACGGGACCTCCCGTTTCAGCCCCAAGATCTTACGCTGCTATATTACTGTGCTGCAGGAGTAGGGTCAGTTCTCCTTCTCCACCATAGAACCTTGCAGATCTCAGGAATGCATTTTCCCTGTCTCTTGCTGTTTTTAACTTAGGAGGACATGAGGTCTTGGACCACACCTGCGGATTACCAGGCTTGACTCATTGCTGTCCCTGTCCAAAGTCCTTCTGGCTGTGTTTCAGAACAAAATGACACCTAATGATTTCCACTGCCACTCGGTTGATCCCCCCATGGTTGTCCCTGTCCCTGTTCATCTGGTCATGCTTCCAATCCCGACTAGGTTTAAATACACTCTTGAGTCAGCCCACATGCATTTACTATTACAATTTGGACTCTGTATGTTCACATGGCACAGCCAAAAGAGGACTGGTCACCCGTCTGAGCCTGGTTGTGTTTTGTTGTATAAGCAATGTTAAAAAAATACTCGTGAAAAGTTGTGTAATGTAATTCACATAGTTCATGTAGTTCACCAACCTGAACACAAGATAAACAAAATGACAAAATGATTGTGCTTGCTTGTTGTGGTTTGGCTTTTCCATAAGATTAGAGATCACCTGAGCCTACTCCCCAAACATAGCCGTCCTGTGCTCGCTACTTTCATGTTTAGTGTTTTTCAGTAAGAAATGCATTCTGCAAACTTTCCTGATTACGGACTTAATTTGTTAAACTTCTCATTTTAGACGGGATGTGTAATATGATGTATATACAGTGGGGGGAACAAGTATTTGATACACTACTGATTTTGCAGGTTTTCCTACTTACAAAACATGTAGAGGTCTGTAATTTACCATAGGTACATTTAAACTGTGAGAGACAGAATCTAAAACAAAAATCCATGATTTTTTAAATAATTAATTGGCATTTTATTGCATGACACAAGTATTTGGTACATCAGAAAAGCAGAACTTAGTATTTGGTACAGAAACCTTTGTTTACAATTACAGAGATCATACGTTTCCTGTAGTTCTTGACCAGGTTTGCACACACTGCAGCAGGGATTTTGGCCCACTCCTCCATACAGACCTTCTCCAGATCCTTCAGGTTTCGGGGCTGTCGCTGGGCAATACGGACTTTCAGCTCCATCCAAAGAGTTTCTATTGTGTTCAGGTCTGGAGACTGTCTAGGCCACTCCAGAACCATGAGATGCTTCTTAGTTGCCCTGGCTGTGTGTTTCGGGTCATTGTAATGCTGGAAGACCCAGCCACGACCTAGCAATAATGTTTTATTAAATAATCATGGTAACACTGAATTCCACAAAACATTTGCTTAAACTAGCAAGTCATTGCACATCTGAAAACTGAGAATGAACTTAGCTACATGAGCATAAATTAGCTACTGAGGCATAAAGGATGACACCATCTCTAAATGGTCAAATTTTTTATTAGCTAAACCTTTTGTTATATTGTTCATGTCACCAGAGTGATTTTAAGGACTAATGTTAGATTTACTAACTGAGGTTAGTTATATATATTTCCATTAGCAAATGTTACTAGCTGACTAACGTCAATAGCATTTATCGCTACTGTTATCAGTTTTTTAATCAGTAGTTTTTATTAAATGAAATAATCAGGGCAATGTTGCATTCCACTAAATATTTGCCTACAGTAGCAAGTCATAGTACAAATAAAAACAGTGGACTAATTAGCTACTGAGGCTGGAAAATACCATATCTAAAGGTCTAATTATTAATAGCTAAACTGCCTGTTATAATGTTCATGTCATCACAATAATTTTAGAGGGAGTAACTAGCCAGACTCCCAATAAAAGCTACTAGCTGCTAAATAATGAGTCAGTATGAATTCCATGTACACTATTGTGTGTTGCATTGGGGGTTAAAGAGGGAAACAATATATATATATGTGTGTGTGTGTGTGTGTGTGTGTGTGTGTGTGTGTGTGTGTGTATATATATATATGCGAGGGAGACAATATACATATGTGTGTGTGTAAGTATATGTATATATGTGTGTGTGTATATATATGTATGATGTGTGTGTGTGTGTGTGTGTGTGTGTGTATATATATATATGTATATATATGTGTATATATATATATATATATGTATA
>JACXGJ010010896.1:0-20936 GCA_016801105.1 Esox niger | reverse complement strand
GGGGACGGTGGGAGGAGGGACGGGGGACGGTGGAGGAGGGACAGGGGACGGTGGGGGGACGGATGGGGGACGGTGGAGGAGGGACAGGGGATGGTGGGGGGAGGGACGGGGGACGGTGGGGGAGGGACAGGGGACGGTGGGGGAGGGACGGTGGCGGGATGCAATTCATCACAAAATAAAAAAATCACCCGACACCGCCAACGGGGGTGTTGATTGTCAGACATTTCTCCCACACCCTCACTTCCCCTCTGCCCCCCGATCCTTATCTCGCCTCCTCTTGCTAAATCTGCATGCCAGCAGCACCCCCCCCCACACACACACACACACACACTCACACACACACACACTCACGCACACACAAACGAACTCCCCCCACACTCAAGCCTTTCCTGGCTCCTGTGTATGTCCAGGCATTGGGAGGGATGTACTGCAGTGTGTGTGCGTGTGTGTGTGTGTGTGTGTGTGTTAGGGGGGTATTTCTGCGGAATCATCATTAACTTAGTTGAGTGGCAGAAGTCATACCGGCTGAGGGGACTGCCCCAGGTCCCCCCCGTGTGCCCCTCCTCACCCCCCTCATCACCCGCGCCTGTCATCCCCGTTTCACTTCTCATCCACCCGTCTGGCGTGAGAACCAGGGAGAATTTCTAAACTTGATGCTTCCTCTCGCTGATGCTCAGGGGCTTTTGCAGATGAGCGAAGACACTGGATAGACCTCAGCAGGGCACCATTCACCGGCGTGTGCGTGCGTGCGTGCGTGCGTGTCGGTGTGTGTCTTTATAACCTGGCGCCAGCAGCAGGCGGTGCGAAAGCGGACCAGTGTTAGTCGGTCGGTCGTGTTGTGGCACCGGCTCTTTGTGAGAGCAGGCCTGTTCCGGGGAAAGCGGGGTGGGGGGAGGGGGGCGTGGTGTTTGCAGTGTTGACACCAGTGTGGCGCGTGCGGCCGGTTTCCCGCTGAGAGACGCCCGTCCTCATTAATCACAGGTCCTGGGCCTTCGCCCCGACAACCCACAACCTGGCGCCCCTCCCCTTCCTTCAGACCCATTATCTCCACGCAGGAATGACGAGACGACTGCTCTGACAGCTGCCACGGGAAATCCCTGCCCCCCACAGCCCCCCCCCCATTCCAATAAATTTCCCAGCGCCCGCCCTCCCATCTCGGGTTCAGAACTTTTGATCCACCGGAGCAGAGGTCAAAGGATTTGCCAGGTCGCCACGGCAACTCCTGACAACGTCAGATGTCAGGCAGACTGTTGGCCGTCCGTGACGGAGTCAAAGAGCCCCCCGATGCCAATTCACTTCCCACTGCTGAGACGGAGACGGGTGGATGGCGTTGTAACGGAGGGCAGGCCGAAGATGACTCATTGTCCAAATCCCCCCTTCCTCCCTGTCCTGGCTCCTCTCTTGGTGGGGTTGGTGGGGGGGTGTGGACTTGGGGTACAGCCCAGGCTGGTGGATGGGAGGCTCAGAACGCTGCCCAGGCCTTGGTCTACATGTGTCATGACCACACAGCTGAGCTGTCACTTGTTTCTAATTGGGAAGATCAGCCCAGCATAGGCTTAAAGCCCACTGACCCGCTGTCTGCCCCTCCCTCTCTCTCCCTCTCTCTCTCTCTCTCTCTCATTAGCCCTGTCCTGTCTATCTCTCTGTCCCTCCTTATCCATGGTCTGTCGGTCTCCACAGCTGAAACAAAAGGCTCAACAACATTTGGGGTTTTCTGATCACCTTTCGAGTCCCCCTTTCTCCCCGGTCTTGAGATGGCGTGTGTTTAGGGAGGGGATGGTGGCTGGGAGGGCGATCACTAAGTGTGGTGCAGGGTAGTGTCATAGTGTTAGATAAATGACTGGGGGGGTGGGGTCAGGCCTGATGAGACCCTGATTGGAGAGTAGATTGATCAGAGCCCTGGGGGTCGTCAGCAGGTCGCCTAGGGGTCAGGACAGGGACTGATGATGACCCGGGCTCATCTGTAGGGGGGGGTCCCTCTGCCTCATCCCAATGAGTGTTCATAACGAATGCCTTTATTTGACTATTTTCACCAATAGATGGATGAGGATGCCAGCTAAGTATCTTCATCCACTGCTGGTCCCTTCAGACGTCAGGGCCAGGAACAGTGCGTCATATTTCATCACACGACCCCCATCCTGCTCCCGGAGTAGGCGTGTCCCAACGCCACGGCGCAGCAACGGGATTTACGACAGAGCGAGGGGCGTCGAGGTTGGACGCGTGGCGCGCGTGGCTGATTATGTTCTAATTGGACAGTCACAGAGGTGACCTTTCTACCACTGGAACCCTGCAGCGGGGCGGCACCCGGGGGCAGATTAAAAAGCAGCTATCGGCGTGTGCCGGGGGTGTTGGGGGTGTAGGATGTGAGGGGAGGCAGGGGAATCTGACAGGTACCGGGGACGGTGACGCACGAGCTCCCGGCCGGCTCTTGAGCCGGACGCCGGAGTTGTGATGTACGGCCGTGCGGTAGCAACAGCAACAGAGACGGATGGCTCCTTCCTGCCCGCCTCTTATTGCCCTGTGTGTCTTCACCCCTAGTGGCTGACACGGGAGCTCCCATCACACAGAGGGAGGACGTCTGTGGGGGAAGCGCGTGGGTTTGTGCGTTTGTGTGTTTCTGTGCACGTTCCTTTGTTTTCTTCAGTATGAATTGGCCGTGGTCTTCTCCCTTGCTGGGAGGAGTCCGAGGATGGACAGGACAGGCCGTTTCAGTGCATTGACCGCCTGGTGTTGTGACACTGGCTTTCGTCCAATGTGCACAAGGCTGGAACTAATTCCTGCGTATTTCATCGGCTTGGTGCGATCCTTAACCCCGCTACGTATTCCTGTTCGGGGATGCTTACGGGAGCATGGCTCAGAGAGGAGCTTTCAGGGGATTGAGAAGTGGAAAAATACGGGAGCATTACGATGTCAAAATAATGTATCCCTCTGTGGACGAGCGGGGACACGGGCAGGGATTGATGTTTTCTCCCTCTGCTTAGTTCATCTGTCAATTATTGCGGGACTATTTTCTGAGAGGGGGCGAGAGGCTGATATAATCCTCTATACAATTAACAGATCCTTACAGCAACTCAACTTCCGGATATGCTACTTTAATGGCTCCTACTGCCTGATACTACTGCAGTTTTTTAATTAGCATCAAAATGTTGCCCCCTTTTTAAATGATGGCTCCACTTCTGCTAACCTGTCTGCTGTGCCATTATGACGGATGCTGTAGGATGAAGTGGTGATGTTATGTATTTGCGGACATGTGTGTTTGCACAATGTTACCGCTATCCCACTTGGGCCTGTCTTAGCTTTCTATCAGTGCCTGTTCCATCATATATTGGCTGCTGAATGTTATGTGCACCTGTAGTGAAAACTATATTGTGCTGTTGGCTTGTGTGAGTGTGTGTGTGTATGTGTGTGTACAGTATGTGTGTGAATCTCTGTCCTCTGTCGTTGTTGTTTGATGTGTTCAACCCCACACACACAAACACACACTGCTTATCAGCCCTACACCTAAACATTGCCCCCCCCCAGAGAATGTGAAGAGGAGGAAATCAAGGAAAGCAAAAATATGGTAAATAAGGACAGTCGCTAGATCACAGACAGGTTTTAAAAAGAGAGACCACGTCTCTTCCGGTCTCCACGCCCGCCTCGGTGTGTGTTTGCGCTTTGGTATGAGCGAGCGCGTGTCATTGGCTGAGCGCACACTCCACTGCTTCACGCGGGGGGGGTGTGGTGTGGGGCGGGGGCACCGTCAGCCCTGCCCGTGTACGGCATGGCGGGGTGCAGCCTAACGAGGTGTCCGAGCAGCTGACTGCTTTGTCCCGACGCCTCTGAGGGGAGAGAGGCTGGACCGTCACAATGACTGTCCCGCAGTGAGAGAGAGCCCTGTCTGTCTTTTCTTTGTGCCGGCCGTCTCCCCACTCCGCCACGCCAGTTCGACTCGCGAAGACAACAGTGGCCTGGGCTACAATATGGCATCAGGTGGGTTCCTCCCTCCCCCCTCCCCCTCCGTCCCTCCCTGTCCCCTCATCTCTCTGCATCTCTCCGAGGGGGTTCGTCTTTTGAATGGAAGAAAGCCGGCCGTGTTGCGCCGCTGGACTGCTATTTATGCTTTTCGATGGATTGTTCACGCTGTTCTTCCTGAAGTGTGTGGAAAGAGCTTCTCCACTTTTTCCCCAGTCCATCATTCCCTTTATCTCCCTCCTCTCCCTCCCTCCCTCCCTTTCTGGTTGCTGCGTATGCTGCAGTGAGTGATGATGTGAGGGGCTGTGTTAGGCACTGAGCCTCTTGTCCTCTGTTAGCTGTTAGTGTTTGTTCAGCCATGGCCTCTTGTCTAAAATATATGAACTGCTCCTCTACAGCGGCCACCTCTTTCTCCCATTGTACACATATATGTATTTGTCTATATGTATTATATATATATGTCTGTTTGTAGTGGCCTTGCTAGGTGAAGGGGCTGCTACAAACAGCCTCTGCTGGGGGGTGATGGACACCTCTGTGCCCCCCCCCTCCCCCCGCTCTATGGCTCTAGCTTCTTGCTTCTTTAAAAAGGCCAGAGTCGTTTGTGCGCTTGTTCTATTGTTCTCTCTCAGGGGCCTGATGAAGCAGATATACAAGCACACGGACAGAGTGAACACAGGGGTTCCATGAGGAGTCTTTCCACAGAGAGGGGTTTTTTGCCTGGGTTATTGCAGTGAGAGTGGTGTTGTTCAGTTGCTGCCTGTTCCCCACCGCCCAAGCTCTCAGATGTGAAGTTAGACCATTATGGGCTGTTTCTTGTTATGCTGCCTCAGAATACTGGTCTCAGACACATAAAGCCTAGTTTGAACTAGAAAGGCTTCCATGATTGTGTTTTTGTAAACTGTACCTGAGATGGTTTATACTTCTGATTCATATGGAACAGTCAGTCCTGTTAGCAGAATGTTGTCCGCGGTCCATCCACCTAACTCTTTCTATCCCTGCGGCTAGCTCTGATCCCTCTAAGTGCATTAGCATCTTTTCAGAGTCAGCGGTGTGATCTGAAATATCCCTGCCTGGCTAATCACAGCCGAGTCACACAGAAACAAAAGGTAGACCAGGCGGGGCAGTACGAGTGCTGCTGGCCGTTCTCTCTCGAAGCAAGCAACCATGAGGTGAGTGCCTTTGGCCTGTCGCGGGCCTCTGGTGTTTGCTTCCCAGTGGAGTAATTGGATTTAAAACACAGGGACAAGGAGAAAGCCAAACATCAAGGGTGTTGAACCGACCACAGCAACACTCGAGCGCAGAAAGGTTACCGGCAGGAGTCCCCCCGGACGACAAATCCCTTTTCACAAATCCCATTGTTAGGAAACCATGAAACCCGATTCCTGTAACAAGTATCTGATCTGTGGATCCTGGGCCCAGAGCAGTCAATTAGAACAGAGCGGCCCTCGGCAGCCCCCGAACCCCCCCCTTCCCGCGACCAAACCCCCGGCCTGGCATTCTACTTATGGCTCCCGCAGCTGAGCCTTTTAATGCCCTGGAAGTGGAGCATGGTCACGCAACACTCCTACCAATCTACAGCTCCCCCACTGAACGACCTCTCTTTATACACATACAGACACATTCAGCCTGTCTCAAACACACACACACACACACACACACACATATACACATGCACTGCAAAGTGTCAGGTTATATGCGTGCATGGGTGTGTCACGGTGTTGAGACACTTATGGTCAGGGCTTGTCAGATGTGTGATGTCTTCCCAGCAGGCACTCCCTAGTGACTTGCCGTGCTTTAATTGGACAAAACAGTACGGTAAACATCCATGAAAACGCATCGGTGGAAAAAAATTGTTGTTCTGACTCCAGGAGGCTGTTGCCCCAGTGGTTAATTCCAGTCATTCTACCCTGCTTCGCTTCTGATTAAAGTGAATTATGGTAATTTCTTGATTATGGTTTGGGCTCCTCTTCTAAGTACCTCAACCTGGGAGCCTGAGGGCGGTCGTCTGCTGCTGAGTGAAGCAGCCTGAGCAGGCGGGAACGTTCACAGCCCTTCTACTCCATCAGAACCTTCCTCTAGGCTGGGTACTGTAAACACGTTCCGCGCCACACATTTACGTCCACGCCACACTCTCTGTAATTAGTCTGCGAGATGACTATGTTAGAATGGTTCTTGTTGTTCCCTCACTGTTTCACTCCGAGGCCTGGGACGGGAGCTTTTGGGACATCTCTCTGGCGTTAAGAGGGGAGGAGAGATGTGGAGATTAATGGGAAGCAAGAGACGGAGGCCCGCGGGGTGGAAGACACCAGGGGCGGCGCGAGGGCCTGGGGAAACGGGAATGAGAGCGGGGGAGGAGGGGGAGAGGAAGAAGGAGACGAGGGATGCAGATTGCAAAGTGGGGGTTAGGTGGGCGACGATAAGTCTGGGCCTATTGTCTGTGACCGATCGCCTGGCTGATTCCGTGTCACAGAATATGAGTTAGCTTGGTCCGCTCTAGCCAGATCCCTTTCTGCCCTCAAATAGTCAATTAGACCTTCATTTATGCGGCAGATGAGTTGTTATAGATTAAGTGAGTGACCTGGGCTGAGAGGCAGCGGGCACAGACCTGGAGGCCCTGAGCTCTGGGGAAATGCGTCACCTCAGCCAGGCCCGCGTTAATGACTTCTGTTTGGCCTTGATAATGTTGGATAATTAGTGACTCAAAGACAGCGGAACCGGTACACACAACAGCACGCTAAAGCAGCTTCCGTCCTGGGTCGGTGAACAATAGGAGCCAGTGACTAGAGCCAGGCCATGAGCCCCATTCAAGTCCTCTTTGTCCTGCCCGGCTGAAGCACCTGTGTGGTTTGGGTGTAGCCCAGGGCCTGGAGAGCCACACAGAGGACATTCATCACGTTGGTTAATTGAATCCGTCCTAATTGACAAATGAGGGAATGTATGCGCGGTGGGTAATGATATGCCGTGACGTCTAATGGAGGAATGTAATAATGAAATAGTGGCGAATCCCTCTGGAGAGACCGTCTTTGCATTAACACCAGTCAAAAGGGTTCAACTTAAAGGCACACACGGGCTGTTATGGAGGCTATTGACAAACTGTCCCAGCAGCCTTCGGACCTGCCGTCATTCAGTGAGTTATAGTTTTCCCCGCAATCAATTAGCAAGCTGTTCGTTAGCAGAGCCGTTTGTTATATTGGTGTGTCAGAGACGGGACGGGAACGGCGTGGAGACAACTCGACGCCCCTCGGCTGCGCCGCCGCTTTCTCGCCTCCACCGTTCCACAGCAGAGCCACCATCTCCGAGCACTGCAAGCACATGTAGCGCTTAACGTAACGCAGAAAACCAGCTGTGTGTTTAATTACTTTTGAGCAGTTATCCTTGTTTTGCTTCGCTTCCATCGAAGACACCCCGATTCCCCTCGTTCCTCGCGGCCCACACCTCTCCCGCGTAGCAACGGCTAGTTAGCAGCAGAAAACATCATTCACGTAGCGCAGATGTTCCCGCGTTCCACATTGTTTCAGCCGTCGATTCTGAACCTGTGCAATGCGTCCGCTTGCGCAAAGGGTCCCCCGCTAGTTTGAGCGGATCGTTAACGTATGCGGACTTTGTCGGGCCGCGCGCGTGGTTTGTGCACGTGCGATGCAACTGCGTTGCGCGTTTGTGGTTTGTAAAGACATCCAACTGTATTCGCGCGCAGGACTCCATATGATGGCCAGCGCTGTGGACTTATGCTTGGGGGACAGCGGGAGAGTAAGCTATTGAATGGCGCTATGATGGATGCGAGCCGTTTGGGGATCAATTAAACTATACGAAATTAATTCTGCTAGCGACGAGCTCATTAGGGACTTGGTGAAAGGGGAGGTAGGAGGAGCTGTCTGCGATCCCCCCCCCCCTCGTCCTTGCCCGCCTTTTTATCTGGCGATGAGGCATTGAGGAGATGTGATGCAAAATCAATCGCAGACGCAGTTACAGCTATGAGAGTTTTACTAGCCGTCACAGCATACGCTCAGTCATACTGAGGAGGCCTGGCCTGGCAGGGCTGTCCGCGGGATGTTATCCCAGGGTTCCAGAGACAGGCTCTGTCCTTTGTGTTACGTCGTTGTGGTCCGCGGCGAAGGAGGTGAACGGCAGAAGAGCGAGGAGAAGCGACTAATCACGGGAGGCGCCCCATTCAAAGAGCCGTTGAGAGGCCCAGCCAGGGGAGCCAGCAGATGTGAGCAACAGCTGCCATGATGAGTGTCAACCTTTTCCGTGCTGTCAGTCTCTATTTGCTCCTCACCGTGCGCCTCTAAATAATGTGTTGTCTTAATTCATTTGCCGGCGCGTACAGTAGCGTAATGGATTCTAATATTAAACATGGTCGCGTTCCAGTGCCCAATTAGTGTACGGCTACACCTATTAACACATACATATTAATGTCTCCTGGGAGTTGGGGAGTGCCAGTAGCTGCTGTGACGTTGGCAGTTCGCGGGTTGTGCCATAGGTGCGACGGGCACCGAGAATGGACGCGTGTTCCCAGACTGTCAGGAGCTAGCGGCGGCATCAGTCTGATCGGAGCCGCAGTGACACCTTGGCATCGGCAACGAGGCGCCCGTCAGGGAAAAGGACGCTCTGACGTGTTGGCTCACTGGAGGAGGTCGTGGCGACAGTGGAAACCTTCAGGCCTGAGCCAAATGTTGGAAGCGAGAGGCAACGTTTCCAATGGATTGGATGTTTTGGGGTTTCAGGGTATAACGCTGCCATTCCTGGGCCACAAAAGCAGGGGTGCTGTTCCCACACCGTCTCCAGACGCACAACCTCAAGTTTTTCTTCACTGTCTCTGTGGTGTCCACTACAAACTAGTGTCTTGCCCTCTGACTCACCCTCCACCCGGCTGCCTTGACACTAACACACCCCGCCATCAAGCAGATTAATGGGGGGGTGGGTTTTCGGCGTGGGCATCGTAACTAGTTGTTGGCGTGACTTTCCCTGTGTCCTTTTTGATTGTGCCTAACAGCGGCTAAGGGGAGAATTCAACCGCTTGACAATTAAGATGAAACGTTGAACTGAGAGGAGTGTCAATCCTGTCACTCGACAGCTAAGGTGTTTCCTTTCGGCAGGAACGCGGAGGAGGACGAGAGAGTGTGGGAGGGGGGTGAAGGAGTGTGAGCGAGAGAGACAGAGATAGAGATCCCCAGCCTGATTCTGTGTTGCTCTATGATGCAGGGAAGTAAACAGATTGCACTCTTCATTAAGCCGTGAAGCTGTCTCCATCCTGACAAGCCTTTACGTGGGCAACTGAACACAGATACAAACTCAGAGGTCTCGGCTTCTCCAGCACCATCTCTCCCTGTTTATCTATCTGTTCCTCTGCATCGCTGTCTCTCTCGCCCCCTCTCTCACCTCTTTGCCTATCTGTTTCTCTCAGTCTCTTTATCTGTTTCTTACTCTGTTTCTGTCTCTCACTCTCCCCCTTTCTCGCTTTCTCTACCTTTTTGTCTGCCTCTCTTAATATTTCCCAGAAACGCCGCAGAGAATTGGTTCTTCCGAGGCACTTGATCACATTTCAGGACAAAACTGGATCTTATTGAAAATGGACCATCGATTTGTAATGGCTGTTCCTCTATTGTCCCTGTCTGTGTGTGAGGCTGTATGCCGGACCCGCGGAGAGGGAATGGGAGGAGGACGCATGCTAGTGGACATGATGCTACATCACTGGCCTGGTGGAGGCTGTCTGTCCCTCCCTATGCTGTCCTCATTATAGCTGAGTGGTCACTCGGAGAGGGGAGGGGGTAGTGTGGCTGTGGAGGGGAGAGAAAACTTCATCTGTTTCATTGCCATTGCTTTTTTGCGCCATTCCAAATAAAATAAATGTAATATCTGGAAAGCACAGAAACATTAACCCTCAGTTGCACTCTATGTATACCGCAACCAAACCGCTTGTATTTTATCTCCACATTCCAGCTAGCTATCATCCCAGAAAAAAAACCCACCTGCTACAGTCAATTGGGGGCCACCAAATCAATTCCAACAACCTCCCTACTTCTTCAGTCCCAGAGACTTGGTCTGCTCTTCGCTCCCCTCCAGTCGTTTTCTTTATGAAGTGGCTGGGACTGTGGCAGCTGCCCAGTGTTTCCACCATTACTGCTTACAAAAGAAAGGTGGAGCGAAACAGAAAAGTCCATTTTGTGGCCACAGCCCAGTGGCTTCCTATTAGATTGTAAATATGTAACTGTTATTAAGGAACGTGTTTAGTTAACGCTCAGGTGGATTCGCAAACAGGCACTGGAAGAGGTTACTAGGGGGTAATGACCCCGTCCCTTTTAAACATACGCACACAATCCTAGGTGCACGTATACACACGCCTGCACGCACGTATATACACATTTTACAATCGTTGTGGGGACATTATTCCCATTCAAACCCAATTTTACATATAATCAAGCCTGAACCTAACTTCCAAATCAAGCTGTTACATTAACCCTAAACCTATTCCTAAATCCAGAAATAACATACATAAATGATATTTAAAATAGTTAAATATTACTTTTTTAGACCAGACAAGACACGACCATGAGTGAGACAGTGAAAAAGGCAGAAACGCCGCACAGAATGCTACCCTACTGAGTAAATGATGTTGCACAATTGCTCCTGATAGCAACATAACACACACATGTCTATTTCGATAACCTAAATAATGAAGCGGCAGAGCAGTGCGGTTGCGGACCGGTTGTGTTCTCTGAAGGTTAGCGGGGGGGGTCATATTTACTGAGCCCCCCCGTCCCACTCCTGCCACGCCAGCGTTTGAGCCTCACAGCCGGGGGATATGTTGTGCACCAGTACCCCCCCCCCCTGATCCCCTTCACAAGCCCCCCCCATGCACTTCCGAACAGGGACACTTGCTCATTAAAAAACCAACAGCCATTAATGTTAGATGAGGGCTAGAGAGATGGAGGGGGAGGAACGAGAGATTGGAGAGACAAAAGAAGGGAATGTAGAGGTGGAGCGAGAGAGGGAGGGAGAGAGAGAAAGAGAGAGTATATGGGTGGCTTCCCCCCCCGCTGACTTTAATCCGTAAAGAGTTTTCACAGAGAGGTGGAGTGAAGGGTAAGAGGAGCTCTTGGACATTCCCCTACAGGACAACCGACAAACAGACAGACAGAGGGAGTGACTGACTGACTGCCCGCCATGTCTGGAGAGTGATGGTTGCTTCAGAGATGTACACGCAATCTATCGTCCACATGATAAATGCATTGAGAGAGTGAAGGATTAATAGCCAAGAAGCACAGCTTCAGCACGACTGCAATTAAAAGAGATTGATAAACAGTCCATTATTTACACAAATACATGTCTGTGTGATTTGTTCAGACACCAAGGCAAGTGTAGACACAAACACACACACACACACACACATTTGGTTTTTGTTATACTATCCTTTCGGGGACCTTAACGTTTCCATTCACAATCCTGTTTTCCCTAATCCTAAACATTTAGCCTAATCTTGCATTATGTGTGCAATGGTTCCAGATCATTCTACTCTCAATCTGAGGGAAACTCCACTGGCCAATTCCCAATGGTCAATGTCCATTCCACCGAGGGCATGTAGTCAATTCCAATTTGACTAGAAATGCAATGCTCAAATGCAATGGATAGATGGATGTCCAGGAAATCAATGTAAGGATTGACCCTCAACTGTAGAGTCTATAAAGACCTAAGCCAGCTGACTCAGACACTCACAGCGTTTTTCATTCATTAGCATATTTGTTTTTTTATCTACAGCAAAATGACCAGAGTGTATTCTGAACATTTCAGTACCATAACTACCATACAATTGACTCAAAATCGCTACTGAACTTCCCCAACAGTTTTTTCGTTAATGAGAAATTATGGCGGTTTTCTCCCCCCCCCTTTCCTAAAAAACAAATTACGTTTTAAGCTAAGAGTTTTCTTTCCGACTTCAGATCGATGTTCGTTCTATACCATGTGTAGGTGTAGCCAAGTCATAATGAATTTCTTTGTGTTTGTGTGTGGGTGGATGGGTTCATTGTTATTTCTCTTTGCCAGAGGACCTCCAGGAAGCAACGCGGACCGCCGTCTCTGTGCGCGTGCGCTCGGGTGCGCGTATGTCTCTGCGTCTCTACCCTTGCACCCACAGCAACAGTACTCGTAGCCCTGTAGCGGTGTCTGGTCTGTGGGGAGGAATGCTGCGTCTGTCTGCGGTGTCTCCGGGCCCTGTCTGTCTGCGTGCGTGCAGAGCTGGGGGAGAGGAGGGAGGAAGGAGGGTGGAAGAGATAGGGGGGAGGGAGCGAGGGCGAGAGGAGGCCAGCCGGAGCTGGCTACATAATAAATGCGCTCCTGCGGCACTCTTTAAAGCATAATTGCCACTCATCAAAGCCAGGAAAACCCGTCTCGCCCACTGACTCTTAGCTAAAACAAAGGCTCAGCACACCAAACCCAGCCGCGGACTGTTTCTCTCCGGCCACATCGCTGTAAATATGGCCAAGGACCCCAGGGAGTTCTGACCCGTAGTCGGGAGCGTTTACACCCGGTGTCTGTAGGAGTGGAGTTACACCAGGCGGGCAGCTAGTGGGAGCTAATCCCTTATGCCCACGTAAACACGCGGCAGAGCTCACGCTGATTTGTCAACGGTGGGCTTGTCCTTTGCCCCAGCCAGAGGGAGGAGAGGAAGGAGAGACTGAGCTCTCGCGCGGTAGCTCAGGGCTCGGGAACTTTCCGGCCAGCGGAAGGAGAGGTGACCGGTTCTTTAGCTCTTAGTTTTGAGATTCACTCAATATTCAATCTTTAATGACCCTCTGATTGCCCAGACCCCCTCCACCCCCCAGCAAAAGGTCAAGGTTGTCCGGGAGCTTGGTTGGGTGTCCGGCCACACGCTGGCTGTGTGTAGAGAGCCTACGGCGGAGTTGGGGGGGTTTGGATCCCATCCACCTGGTCTTGCACTGTAAAGGGGAAAGGATAGAGGTGCCACAGAGACGCCACTTTCTGCCATGGCATGCCAAGTGCTCGGCATTCTGGGATTGCGCTGAGGATCAGCTGGAGAATGGAGAATAAATTCACACGCTCACACGCACCCGCCCATTCTCTTTATCTGTGTGTTTTCTGCATGTCCTTTTCAGCTCCCGTCTGGTGTGCGTGCCACAATGTTGCTAGGTCAGTTGTACCGGACGTACGTGTTCTGTTGTGGCTTTTCACGTGGGTACTGGTTTGAGGCTAATTAAAAATAGCGCGTGTTAATTAGCGGCCGATCCGGTGTACATTCACTATGCGGAGGGCTGATGAATGTGACCGGCTGACAGCTGTGATGTGGGCAATATCCCTGACCCTCCTACGTGTGAAGGACAGAACGTGGGAACAACAGTGCAAAGGAACAATGGAGAAATGACGAGTGGTTAAGCACGGTCCCCAGCACTGATTTAACCAGGGATGTGTCAAATGGACAAGTGTCCTTAGCGTTCAAACGTTCATACCCCAAGTTCATCCCTGTGGCATGTGACGACACTCGTCTCCAGTGTGAACCAACAGAATTGTGAGGCTGAGTCAGTGAATGGTTAGGCGGAGCGGGTGAAAATAATTGCTGCAAACAAGCAGTTGCTACCAATTTACGTTTGTCTTACCCATAATCGCTAACTCTCCTCATGCTGTGTTTTGTGTGACCACCCACCGCAGGCATCTAGTGTTTAGAGATTAGCTTTGTTAAAATGCTAGTTGCAAGACGTCGTCTCTGAGACTATCAGGAAATGGGAGAAGAAACTTTAGTGAAAAGTCAATGATTGTTTACACAGCGTTCTCTGCTGAGGAATAGTCAGTGTGAACTTGACAGTTGCTAATCGGAACTAGGCTAATTTCTATCGCATCTGAGCGTATACCGAGCAACCTAATGTGCCCCACCCTTTAATCACATGCACTGAATACATTAAAGGTATACATTTCTGTGAAATGCTTTCATAACAATGAAAATGTGTGTGTGTGTGTGTGTGTGTACCTTGTTATTTTCTTACTTCAGAAACAATTACGTTTCAACACTCTCCTCTATTGTGGATGGGGTCTTTCCACTCTATTTTCAAATATGTTTTGGAGTGAAACACACCATGGGGGTTTTGTTTATATTATGCTACATTTTCCAAACCGTGTCAAATAAGACACATGAGATCCTACATAGTTTTTTATGCAAACATGACCTTGCATCGATAGCCCAAGATGCTACCCTTACAAGTTAGCGTACGCCATAGATCCTCCTGGAGTTTTGCCAGTGTAAGGACAAAGGCCCCCAAACTGCATACATTTTCTGTGCAGTGAGCACGCACATCGTTGATTTTCCCGCGATTGATGATCAGAATCCTGCATGATTTATCTTAATAATCCGGGTCTGAATCCAGATGCTATGGAAATGATCATTCAAACTAAGCTATCTAGCGGTTTAATGTAAACAAGCCCATAGTTTTAATGATGACTTAATGCTAATTATTACTTTACTCTGCCTGTTTGATGTGCTGATTATGATGCTCCGTTTTATGGTGATATGGGAACTGCAGATGTGTAGTCTCTCTCAACTATCTCATGCACATACACACACTCATCACACAAAAGCCAACCCAGTCATTGTTTTCTGTCACTGGGTCTTTGTTTGGGCTCCTCCAGTGGATATGTGTGCTTTACAGTATTTGTTTCTTCCTTAATCTCCTAGCGATTCGATTACTCCCAGCTAATTAAACAGAGAGGCTGCCAAGCAGGTGACATTCACAGGGTGAGAGCCGAGACACTGTGCCAAACCGAATCGGTCACCACTCATATATACTGTTCTCATATATACTGTTGGTCTTTCTGTCCTTGTGCAGACCTGATACCCCAAAATCCATGTTCTATACACCCTTACTTAAGGTTGCCCTAACACTAATCCTTAAAGTAACTCAGTTACCTTAAAGTAACCTTAAAGTAATCCAGCTCCTAAGTTTTACCGTTAGCCTATAACCCCTGTGCAGGAAAGTACTTTTTTTTTGCCGACTTTGAGGGGGGTCACGTTGGGGAGTTTGATGGGGGTCACGATGGGGAGTTTGAGGGGGAAGATTTCTCTGGTTTTAATATCATGGTGGGGACTTTAGGTCCCCATATGGACACACACGGTTACACTCATTTTCCAGTCCAACATTGTTCATTGCTGTTATTCTTGTGGTGTTTAATTGTAAAAAGCCTGCACAGGTTTTCAACGGGTTTCCAGATGAGTAGAGGTTTTTAAAGGAATGGGGAGTGCATCAGTTCCCTCTGCTGTTGGGAGGCTGGATGTAGGGTGGCATCTGAGAGTCTGGTACGGCTGCAGCTATCCAGGTCGATGTTGTGATTGGTGGGGTGTACAGATTCTATTCCTGGTTGGATTAGCCTCTCTCTCTTGCTCTATCTCTGTTTCACACACACACACACACACACACATACCCAAACTGCCGGGGGCCAGGGAGAGGGAGGAGGGCCGTGTTCCATGGCTGGAGCTGTAAACCGCTGAGATCAGCATCCTTCCCTGGTCATATTAGTGAACAGCAACTGCATGTGGCGGTGAGAAAAAAAATCGGTTGCAACGTGTTCTCCCCCCCCGCCCCCCAGTGAGTTCAACACATCCTGTGAATTCCGAGCAGGGCGACCGAACAAAGCCTCAGCGCAGCGTACGCGTGGAGCCGCGTCCGTGTGGCTGGTTAGAAGTGAGGTGTGGGGGGGCTGGGTCGGGGGGGGACGATGGCAGCGAGCAGATTTGAACGGGACAATGATAAATGTCACAGATGACAATAAGGGTGTCGCGGCGGAGAGATGCCCTTTCCCCGGTCCCCGAGCAGCCGCGCTGCACTCGCAGGTCTCTGTCCCGTGTCAAGTGGTTGAACCTGTACATGCATATGCATGCTGCTACACACGTAACGGGGTCCGTCTGCTCGTCCCGCTCGTCGCGTGGCAGACAGAGACAGACATGTTACGAGCCCAAGGCAGGGCAGGATCGGGGTCCTGTATCGGACTGACAGAGGAAGGGCGGGGAGTGGGGGGAACGGGGACGTTTGGAGCGATGGTCTGCTTGCTTGCTTCTGTCATGCCGACTAATGCGCTGACTGGTCACACCAGCTGTACGGCTGGATAACAGACTGAAAAAAATCCCTTGCTGGCTGACAGACTGGTTCAATGGCGGCTATGGCTGTCCGGCTGACTGGTTTGACTCTCCACCTATGGAAGGAGAATTAACAAAACTGACCTTCAGTATAATTCTTCTGTCATTCTGTTGCCATCATCGCCAAGTTTTGGCACCCTTGCTCTAAAATAACATTGTCTCTGAAATTGGGTATTTCGTCTCTACAATTCTATAATTTGCTCTTAATACCACTGAACCTTATTTTTATTTAGAAATGTATATATCCTTTGAAATCACAAAATGTTCACTGTTTACTCAGTAGTTTGTAGAACAGTCTATGTTCAAACTAGTCAAATACACTAAATAAAGTGCTTCCAAAAGCAATCGATGTCACTTCCTGCACCTTGGTACTGGCAGTTTGGCCCATTCTTGTTCAAACTGTTCCAGTTCTCCCAGATTAGAAGGGTGCCTCTCAACTGCTGTTTTCAGGACTCCACATGTTTTCAATATGGTAAAAATCTTAACTCATTGCTGGCCACACCACAACAGTCTTTGTCCCATTCCTGGGTGCAGTCTGAAGTTTGTTTAGGGTAATTGTCCTGTTCAGTGACCCATGACCTTTGAAAGAAACCCAGCTTTCTGCCACTGGGTTGGACATTGCTCTCCAGAATGCCTTGGTGTTCTTCTAATTTCATGATGTCATTCACATGTTCAAGGCACCCAGTGCTAGAGGCCGAAAATATGTTTCATAAGGCTTTTTTTCAGTCACCTAGAGATAGTGTGCTTTACCAATTTATTTTTATTTGGTCTCATTTGTCCAAAGACGATTGGCTCCGGTGGTCTTGGCAAAGCACAGTCTGGTTTTCTGACATCTCTCTCCCAGCAGTGGGTGTGCTACAGCACAACCCTGTTTCTTTGAGTTAGTTATGAATGGTGCGAGTTGAAACTGTCGTATCGCGTGCCTGAAGGTCATCTTGAATCTGTGTGACAGTTGATCAGGATGCTTTCTTCATCATTCAAAGAATACTTCACCGCAATCTACTCATCAAGAGATTCTTGAGAGGAGCAGAGATGGTTGAGAGGGATAGAGATGTTTGATAGGGACAGAGATTTTTGAGAGGGACAGAGATGGTTGAGAGGGACAGAGATGGGTGAGAGGGATCGAAATGGGTGAGAGGCACAGAGATGTTAAAGAGGGCCATAGATGGGTGAGAGGATCAGCGATGGTTGAGAGGGACAGACATGGTTGAGAGGACAGAGATGGTTGAGAGGGACTGAGATGTGTGAGAGGACGAAAAACAGCTCCTGTTCACTACAACCTCCAATCAGGAGGTAAAGAGCATAAAGAATGCTTTTTATTAATCATCACCAGAGGAACAGATGAAGCCCTGTGAGGAGTCTTTCATTACATGTGTAGTTAAGTATTTACTCTTGGCAATTGAACTGACCTTTACAATGGTTTTGATTCTCACCACTTTATTGAAAAGGTGAAAAACTTTAAGCATAAGCAGGAGACATTTCTATGATGACTACCTCTTTTTAGAGATACAGTGTTCTCTGTGAGTATTACTGATATCATCGGCATTGGAATAGATGTTTCAGAGCTGCCGGGAAACGTGACGCCGGTGGCATTCTCCATGTACATTTGAAAGTAGCCTACTCACTATTAAAGTTGAAAAAAAAAACATTACATCGCTTTGCGATAGAATTGCTAACAAACAAACCAAGTTAGCCTTTTTCCTAAGGATGATGATGAGAGAACTCCTTGACCATAATAATTATATAGCTGTTTAAGCTCCTGGTGGTTGACCTATAGGGGTATAATGTATACTGTTTCCTTTTAGACGCGACCCATGTATGGGTGCGTTTAGGGCTGCAGTGCCAGCTAGCTTGAGGATGTATACTATAGGGCAATGGTTGTCTCACCTGTGGACTCTCAGACATCTCACATATCACAACCCTGTAGTTATAGCACAGATGAATATGGAGCATGTGTGCAGATTGGACTGTAGCCTAGCCGTTAGATTGTGGGGCCAGTAACTGAAAATGCCCAAGCTGACCAGGTGAGAAGTTTATCCGATTGCCCCTGAGCAAGGCACTTAACCATATTTGCCCTTGTAAGTCGCTCTGAATGAAATTGTCTGCTATATGACCTAAATCTAAACGTTGATGAATATCTACAATTATATTTTATTTAACGTAGCCTAGTAACATAGAACAAGAAAGACCAGGATTTTACCCCGACTGGAAACAAGCCTTTACATTTTGCCCCAACAGGGTTACCACTTCTAAGACGGTTGGTATGTCTCACACCTTTACCGGGGAGGAAATTGTTGCCAAGGTTTATTCATTCCTTTATGTTATGGTATTTTTCATCTTTTGTAAATAAAGGTCTTCTAAATAATGATGCTATACACCCCATTACAGCAGCACTTTAGCAATAATAAAACCTGCAATCTGAATTATAAAGTGCCACTGGCAACAGTTAATTAATCTTAATTGCTTTGAAACGATCCAGGCTGCAAAATTGCCTCGTTTTTCTAAATGACTTTTCCCCTTACAAAATTGCACACACCAATTTCTCCCCCTGTCTTTCCCGGCCTGATGAAATGTGCTTCGTTCCACTATCTATCGCTTCTCCCCTCTGTTCCGTCGCACTGTGGCGTGGAAAACCTTTTGGAAGCTGCCAGCGCGGCGCACTCATAGTCAGGCGGCCTATTTGCTGTTGATGTCGGGGGATGAGTAATGGCAGAGTGACTGTCCTTATCGCTGGTCCACACACCTGCATTTCCTCCAGGTTTCCTCCCTGCGCGCCACAAGCTTGATGTCCCCATCCCCTCCCCGCTCCGACTCCTGCATCGGTCGCTGATATCTGCTTACGTTACACATTCCTGGACAGAGGCCCCGTGTCCATTAGTGCCACGGGTTGGCGGGCCTGGGAACGGGATTTATGGCTCTGGCACAGCTTGGAGAGCTTGGACCTGGAATCTGGAATCTGCCTGCCCGGAGTGGTGGTGGGTGGGAAGGGTAGGGATTGTTATCCGTCCTGGTTCTTTTGGCAGACGGGGTGGGGAGCATCTTACCTCTGGCCTGTTTGCAGAGCACGGGAAGAGGGCCATGTTATCTGCCTGTAGAAGTAGCCGCGGGGGGATGGGTCATATCGTCTATCTGCCTGGTCGTCTTAGGAAGGACGGCTCCCCAGCACTTGAGGTCAAAGACTGCCTGCCGTAGAAGGACCACTGAGAATCCCAACTCTAAGGGCAGAAAGCGGGGGGGCTATAACCTCCTCGCCGTGACACATAGACAGACAGATATCGCAGACCCAGTTGTTTTTTACGGGCGGCTACCATGGACCCCTCCCTTGTTTAGGGACTGTCCTTGTGGTTCGCTCTACGTTCATGAACAAACAGCTCATGAATAGCTAATGATTTCCAAGTACAGTCCTGTGTACCTAAGATGACTTTGAGGCGCTGAATCCCATCGCGGCTCCTTCGTAATTGTAAGGCTCGGCAGAGGCGCTGCCCGGCCCGGTCCGCACCCGTTCCCTGGCCTGACTATGGACCAGCTCTCCCGAGCAACATTCATCCGTCTGGATGCGGAAAAGTAAGTGGGGCAGCGTTTAAAGGCCTCCAGTCGTATATTACTCAGGGAGCTGCTTGTCTCCCGACAGGCCTGTAATAGTCCCGTCTCACCACTCCGTCAGACAGCGGGAGGCCGCGGCGAGCGGGACGGGGCCCGATCCATCCTCGACCCCGGTCTCAACTCGGATGCTCCACTCCCTCTCCGCTTCTATCTCTGGAGGGTATGATTGCAGCACAAAGAGATTGTTTCTGGGCCTATTAAGGTCGTCGCAGTAATAAAGAGCCGGGCTGGGTCGGTGTGGCTGATGGGTGTCTGTGTGTGTCCATTGACGGGTAGCCTATTTGTCCGGCTTGAGAAATGCTCTCGAATGCACAGCCTCCAGTTTATTCTCCCCCTCTCTGCCTTTCGTCTTAGCGTTACGCCCCAAATGTCACCCTGGGAGAAAACGAACGGAGCCAATCCTTTCTCTCCACTTCTCCCTTTATTTCCACCCCTTCTCAAGACGAGTTGCACAAAGGGGGTGGTGAGAGGAAAGAGAGGACAGAGAGAGAGGGGAAGAGGGAGAAGGTGCAAAGTGTTCTCCCTTTCCTGTGAGATAGCGGTCGGCCTGTTTTAGCCGCCGGCATTCTGAAATAGCTCCACAGCAGTGGCCCAGCACACGGCTCTCGTGTCCGCCTAAGAGGATCCATCCTGCCCACTGGCCCGGGGCCAATACCCCAGAGAACACCTAGGCCTCCATTAGGGGTCTAACTAGACACAGTTGCATCAGCAGCCACTGTGCAGCCCCCCGGGGTCAGGGGCTGCTAAGAGCCGCCAACTGGCAGCGCCCACCCGCCCCCCGAACCCTCCATCCCCAGTGATAAATGTCCAGGAGCTGACTGGGTGACGCCACATTTTTCATCATTAATCCAGGCCATTATGAGGCTGTTTCCCCGGCATTGATCTCTCCTCTCCAGCCCAGCTGACGCAGCCCCTCCAGGGCAGAGGGGCGGGTCACTCTGGGAGAGAGACTCTGGGAGGGTGAGATGGCGAAAGTTGGCAAGAGATTGAGAGAGAGATGGAGGTGGAGTGATGTGTAGGAAGTGAGAAGGAGAGGGAGGTGGCAGAAGAGAGGAGGGAGAGAGGTGGCAGAAGAGAGATGGAGGGACAGAGGTGGAGTGGAGAGAGCCTGAAACAGGACTGCCAGTAAAGTGCAGGGTGGAAAGGCTTGCATAAGCACAGATGTTCGCAGGCATTGCTGTCTCTTCTCACGCATACTAACGACCCCAGCATATGCATACACCACACACACACACACACACACACA
>JACXGJ010010895.1:0-20930 GCA_016801105.1 Esox niger | reverse complement strand
GCAGTTGGCAAACAACTTATTATGCGCATTACTGCCACCTACTGTGCTGGAGCCTAAGCAAGCGATCAACACAATACAATTCCCAGAGTCCCGCATTAATACCTTTATTCAATACAATTTCCCGAAGTCCTGTAATTATAATCTAACCTGACTGTACAGTTACTTAGTGATTTCCACAACAACACCATATTTTTCATACTTCATTCTTACTTCATATTTACGGTAAACAATCTGCTTTAAATCCAATTCATAAATCCAGAATTCCTAAGAAATGTAAACACACAAACACCTCATCTCTTGAGTTCCTATTAAATAATGTCTATACATTCATAACGTCCATTCTCTTCTCCCTCAATCCTTCTACTAACTCCTCCCTCTGAGTACAAAATCTTCTACATTGCAATAAAACATGTTGAACATGCTTTCAGCAGTGATCACAATCTCCTGTAATCTAAACTTGCATATTACCAGCGCCTCTTTCCGGCCTAGCCAAAATTCTGATTATTCCACTTCCATGTTACCAGAATTCCTTCAGGACTCCTTTTGTTGGATGGGAAACCTGTACCCTTGTAAGATTTTCCTATAAGACATTGCTAAGTGTCTTCTCCTAAGCTGTAATGGCATCTCTCCAAGCTATGTATGGAATGCTGGAACTGAATTGGTCATAAAAGCCGTTCAACAAATGTGCCTGCACCTGTACTGCACCTAATTTTTTCAAAAGGAAAACATAGCCGAGCCAAAAGCAGCCCTTCCATAGTTGAGTATCAATTATACCATTGAAAAACAATTACTTCCGGAAGTATTCAGATGCAGAAACTTTCTCCCCTTTTTGTTTCATTGTAGACTACATTAATAATTGATTAAATATATCAATCAATCAACACACAAACTTAGTTATGACTAAGCAAATACATGTTCTTCGGAATTTAAGCCAATTTATTGGACCTGGTCATAAGGGCAAACTACCTAACATATGGTCAGGAGAACAAGAACACAGTGGTCACTCAGAGCTTCAGAGTATCTTCGCAAAGATTAAAGAACCTACCAGGTTTTTAAAGTATAGTGTCTAGCTGGAAAACACTCCTGAATAAAATACATTTATTATGCCATCTGAAGGACTCTAATGAGTATTAGGAAAAAGATGATTCAGTCTGATGAGACCAAAGTCAAACTATCAGGTTAAAATAAGGGCATGCTCATCACCTGGCAAATGCTATTACTATGGATGACGACATAACACATAGTGTAAGAGGCATAACTATGCAACTTATTTAGCCAATATTGCTTGTTTAGCATACATATATGACTAGCTCAACCTTGTTAGAGTTTCTTTCTCTTTCTACTTTTGGGTCTGAGCACATTTTCAATTTGTTATTTCTTTACGTATATCTGGTCAGGTGGGAAATAAATGGGTTTGTTTTTGAACAGGTTCAACTTTTCTCATCTGTCAAGACCTCTTGTCCTTATAGCCCCACACTATACCCTAAAATAGAATTAACATATCAGTCAAAAAAGTGTCCCTGTTTAAACCCAAGACCTTAGGCTATTTTGTAATATGGAGAAAAGTATTGTAATTGATACATACGCAGACAAAAGTTGGTGGGATATGCTAGTCATTGTTCAGTTGGATTTCAAAACTCCTTGCTACTTTGCACTCTACCTCTACACTCAGAAAGTCTGTTTACATTATTGTATTTCTTCCACTGCAGAGCTATGGGCTTTACCTGTAATTTGTTACGTGTGTGTTCAGATACCCATTCACTGAATTTAATTTGGACATACAGCTATTGTTTGTCCCACAGTCCTTTAGAGAGGGAGTTGAAACTTTGCTAAACATGACAAGTTCTTGAAGCTATAACTTGTCATGTTTAGCACAGGGCACCACATCTGACTGTTCGAACAGGAGGACCTTGTCTTTTAGAAATGCTGTCACTGCTTTCTCCTCAATGGGGTTTGACATGTGTCTAGGTGAGTTTGAGTCTAAGTGCTGTACAGCTTAAGGCAGGAAATTATAGTGCTCTCTGCTGGTGCGCTGCACACAGTATGTAACCTGTCTAAATCATCCAGAAAAATTCTATTGGCCTTGTTGATGGGGCCTGAACCACAGTCATAACACATCACATCACGTCAACATCTCATTCAATCCACAAGTTCACGGCTATGTGCCCGATACAACTGGGCCTACTGAAAACCTCTGCTCTAGAGATGCTGGCAACGCATCCCTGTCTCCTTTGTTTTGGGCTTTTAGTGGTTGATGGTGTGTATTACCATTTGATGTCCCAGTAAGGGATAATCCAACATACAACATTAGCATACTCAAAACAATCTGAGCCCATTGCAGAGACAATCTGAAAGGGCTGGCTAAGAAGTATAGGCTATGAAAGTATATTACCAGACTGTTGGGAAGGCACTTCGCATGTGGTGGCTGTTCAGTATGCATCAGGCCCAGCCTTCCAGTCCTCCTCTCTTTTCAGGACAACATTTCTCAACCACTGACCCCCTAAACCCAGACGGTGCTCCCCAATTGCACAGCCCAGCACAAGAGTCCTGGGCTAATCTCCAAGGAGGAATTGAACCTCAGTCTTACAATGACACAGCAAACTGTGAGGCAATGACATTCAGACACCATTCAGAGGCCCCCATATAGACCATTTTTAATTTATCTCTTGCTCTGTTTTCCTATTCTATGCTATATGTACCAACTTCACTTTAATACTGGTTGACGAACGGTATAATTATGTACAGCTAATGGAATAAGCATTATTTTGCAATTTTTTGTTCATGTTTGTGGGCCAAGTGTATCACCTTAACCAATTCTAATGCGGAAGATAATTCCCTTCCAGCACAGAATCAATATTGCTGATTGGGATTGCAATCTGATCAGATACGGCATGATCCACTCAACCCTGATAAATTCAATACCTAGGACCTAAATAATGATAATCACAACTCAAGCCCGCCATTGTCCTACTTTATAACGCAAGGGAATCCCTTAACACTAATGTATCTACAGATAGAGAATACTAAGAAAAATCTTGTTTCCTTGTTTCCGCTTAATTGGTAATGTATTAAGACACTGTAAACTAATAGCCCACTCATTTTTCCATGTCAGTGAGTGTGAAGGATATACCCTCATGTTCTCAGTTAATTGGTGTTTCTGTGAATGTTTGAAAGCCAAATATTGTACCAATCTTTGTAACAAACAACAACGCAGCAACACCCCTATCGTTTGTTAAATGATTAGCTAGGATTGCTGCTAGCTAGGATTGCCGTCATTCCAGGGACATTAATGAGGTTTGGTTTGTGTCATAAAATCCCTGCATACAAGTGATTGAACAATATGAATGAGGCAACAGTATGTACTTTTATTCTTTGAATGTATAGAGCTATTGATTCATGCACATGGCGTTGTAAGGTTTTTTAAAACACTTACGAGCACAAAACGAGCTATGGAATGCTTTCAACATTTCAGAATCTGTATCAAGTGGTGCAGCGTTGTCACACAGTGACATAAGTCAAAGGATCTTTCAATGCAAAAAGTTGTTGCCAGTCAGCTACTGTAGTTTCAGTGCTAGCAGTCTCTCTTATCTGGTTTGTATTACATAGGCATCTCATTCATTTCAGTCACACAGGAAACCAGTTCTTCCATATGCATACAGAAACCAGGAAACTCCCATTTCTTACGCAAGCGCTGTTTGGAGGTGGCTCATGCTCCTCCTACTATGCTCTCTCACACATATCTAAATTCCTACACACACAGAGGATTTGCACAAACAAACTGGAGGCCTGTGAAGGGTGGTAACTGAACACATTCAAGCTAGAAAGTTTCTTCAGTATTGTCCAAAATGACCAGTCCTTTGTCAGCCAAAATACAACTGGCAAAAGAAATGAAGGATGAAGATAAGTTGTACAGATACAATGGGGTGTTGTATTCTGCTATCTTGTCTCCAGAGGAGAACCTGAAGGCCATTGAGAATCTGGAAGCAAGAGCAGATGATGTATTGTTAGTTGCATATCCTAAGTGTGGTAAGTCCCTCAGATTTCTTTGAAACAGGAATAACTGTGAAACTTGTAAATGCTCATTTATGGGCAATATGCCTCGTCATTATGATTTACATTTATATAATTCTGTGTAATATAATTAGTGTGATCAGTCTCATAGTGTGATATACTTATCATTGAGGTTTATTCTAAGGAAGACAAAAAAGTTTGATTAAAATTGATTAAAGGGATTACATACAAAAGTGACCTAGCATTCTGTTTCACAATGCATGGCCTTTAATTGTTTTGACAATATGTCCTTTTGGATAGGGACTCCCATGCACATCGTTTTTGAGCTCTTTCCTCACACTACACAGTGATGTTAGATAAGCAGTCAGTGCTATTCTATTGTTCTATTAAATACAGGCTGCTCTAAATGCTATAATGACTTCTATACACATAAAATATAAAATATATAAACTAATTAAAATAGTTAATATAATACCAGGCAGTCACCTCCCTTCATGACACAGATAACAGATATTTTAGCAAGTTACCCAATTTGACATGTACCACTTCCACCTATTTCAGACACTCAAACCCATTCACACTCTTATACAAACACTCCAAAATAGACATTGGAATGTACACATGCACAAACCAATGCACACAGTTAATATTTACTGTCACACTGATGGTAACACTGAAGGGGTGATTTACATGACAGCTTTATGATCTAGACATTGTACTTTTATAAGTGTTGCAATATAATAACAATTGTCCTAACACATATATTTAACTTTAAAAAATACATGTCCCCTCAAACAGTATATTCCTTACATAGGAATTTATTTATCTAGCATATCTTTAATCTGAGTCTACAGAAAAGTGTTAGCCTCCAAACATGGACGTAGAAAAAGGTCATTCTGAGGTGAATGGACCTGAATGTTCTTTGTCTTTGGCAGGTTTTAATTGGATGTTGGCGGTGCTTCGCAAGATAATAGTAGCAGCAACTGGTGAGAAAACAGATTCCAAATATCATCCATTGATTGAGTTCTGTGGGCCACAGATGCAAGAGGTATGTGGAACATGTTTTGTGAATGAAAAACACTTGTTATGTGAAAATGTTTATATAATTTATATTGTTATTTATTTATTTATTTGTTATTATATATATATTGGCCAGATAGTTCAGGAATCTAGAGTTGGTTTACTGTTTAATTCGGTCTTAGTGAACCTATTATGCTTAAAACATACTGTATGTCTTTTGGACAATGTCTGTTAAGTGTATGTGTGTTAGAGTAACTGCTCACCATGGCTGCTTCAGTGATAAGTAGACATCCTTTGTGATTTATAGGTTATTCACCAAACACCGGCCCCCAGGTTGCTGGGGACACATTTACACCCAGACACCCTTCCACCATCCATCAATACCAAGAAAACAAAGGTTTGTAAGACATAAAAAACAACAACACCTCATAATTACCCAGATATATAAGAATGAAAGCTTTTCCATCCCAAGAAACAGTGTAGTGTTTCTCTGCAAAAACAGCCATAGTAGGTTGATTCCCAAACATGATGCACTGCAAAGTGACCAATACACATAATGACCCAAAACAAATCTTCCTCAGAAGTCCAAAAAGGGTGAATTAAACACTGCTATGTGCTCTCCAGGTTAACAACACATACGCATGTAGCCATACACGTGATGTAAAAGGAAACGTGATTCATCAGACCAGACAACCTTCTTCCATCGCTCTGAGGTCCAGTTCTGATGCTCATGTGCTGATGAAGAAATGTGTTAAACTAATGTTTTTGTGACTTCTACAGATAAATAGGGGAGTAGAGAGCTCCTGGTTAAGTACTGGGCAAATTAGAAATGTACCAAACCTATATTTTGCCAAGTAGAATGAATTCAAGATATGTTAATGGTGTAATTAAGATGGGGCCAAGACATGGGTGGACAAGTCAACAGGTATTTGTAAAATGCAGATGGGCAAGCTTGGGTGGAGAGATAAACTGATAAGAGGTATAAACCTAACTGGTTTAGACCAGATTAACATGTATTGATGAAATGTCAATTATTTTGTGAGATGTTGTCACACCTTACCTATACAAAAAGGAGGTTTTCTGAACTGTTCTTTAGACAATCACTGATCTTATATTCATGTATTTTTTTCTCTATTTGCTAATATTAGACAATATACTGGTAATTGTGTTTAAGAGCATTTTGATCTCAGTCCTACCTGCCTTAGAAAGTTCAAATCAATGAATTTCGAACAAATTGGCATGGAATTGGCATGACCAAAGCTGATCTGATCGATTGTTGCCGCTATCGACATTGGATAGGTGTCAAAATGGATACGCTGGCTGGTCTGCGGCTACGCAGCCCCGTACGCAGCCCATACACAGCCCCGTACGCAGCCAATACGCAGCCCCGTACACAGCCCCATACGCAGCCCCATACGCAGCCCATACGCAGCCCCGTACGCAGCCCATACGCAGCCCCGTACGCAGCCCCGTACGCAGCCCCGTACGCAGCCCCGTACGGAGCCAATACGCAGCCCCGTACGCAGCCCTGTACGCAGCCCCATACGCAGCCCCATATGCAGCCCCATACGCAACAAACTGAAATGCACTGTGTGTCCTGACACCTTTCGGTCAGTACCAGCATTACCATTTTCAGCAATTTGAGCTACAGTAGCTCGTCTGTTGGATCTAATCTGATGGGCCAGCCTTCGCTCCCCACGTGATTCAATGAGCCTTGGCCGCCCACGACCCTGTCGTTGGTACACCACTTTTCCTCCCTTGGACCACTTTTGATAGGTACTGACCACTGCAAGCCGGGAACACCAGATAAGGGCTGCTGTTCTGGAGATTCTCTGACCCAGTCATCTAGCATCAAAATTTGGCCCTTGTCAAAGTCATTCAGATCCTTATGCTTGCCCATTTTTTCTGCTTCTAACACATCAACTTTGAGGACAGATTGTGATGCTACAATGTTGTCGCTGTTGTTTTTTTCTTCTGGTCTTCAGATACTGGTGATTTTTCGGAATCCAAAAGACACAGTGGTCTCCTACTACCACTTCTCCAACAATAACCCACTCCTACCCACTGCTGAGTCCTGGGACCGCTTCTTCTCAGATTTTATAAGTGGACAAGGTAACTAAAGCAAAAACCTTTTGTAAACATTGGTTGTACATATTGGGATGTGCTAAATTCAAAAATAAATCCTCATGATATTACAATAAGACACCTCACCAAAACAACATGCTTCTCTTTCTAGTTCCATGGGGTTCATATTTTGACCATGCACTCGGCTGGGAGAAGAGAATGGACGACACTAACGTGATGATAATCACTTTTGAGGAGCTGAAACAGGTGTGAAACATTCTTTTGGTTTTGTACCAAACCATAGATTTTGCTTAATTTGATAAACATTCTGTTAATTGTGCCTCACACAGGATCTAAGTGAAGGTGTACGGAGGGTCTCGGAGTTCTTTGGTTTCAGTCTCAGCGATGCCCAGGTCCAGGCTATCGCTGAGGAGAGCAACTTTAAGGCCATGAAGGAGAGCTCCCAGGACACACACGGTCACATGAGCAACGTCTTCTTCAGGAAAGGTGTGAACACTTCGTGCATCGGTGTTTACATGCTTGTGTATATATTTTTGCGAGAATGTCTGAGGCAGCATTACTCTATCTGGATAGAGGAGGCTTTATTGCGGAGCGAACACATAGGATTATGTTGAGACAAACGAAACATGTGACATGATGTTGCACATCAGTTTGGTTTGTTTCTAACTTGAATAGTAGGACTGTATGTTTGATATGCATCATGCAACTAGAAATAAATAACTATTAAATAAATGATAATAATAACTTATAAATAACATCATTCACTATACTCCATGTCTAATCTTGTAAAAAAGTAATGAAATTAAAGTGAATGATATCTAGAGGCAAAATGACACTACTCAAAGGTAAGGTCAACTGTTATCATGAATAACTGTAATCTAATGATAATTAATCTAATACTTTATGGTGTGATTGATTGATGGGTATTCCCACAGGTGAAGTAGGTGATTGGAAGAACCATTTCAGCCCGGCCCAAAGTCAGGAGATGGATGCCGCATTTGAGAAGCACCTGGCAGGGACTAAGCTGGCTGCCAAACTGAAGTATGACCTGTACTGCAGGGACTAAGCTGGGGGCCAAACTGAAGTATGACCTGTACTGCAGTGACTAAGCTGGTGGCCAAACTGAAGTATGACCTGTACTGTAGGGACTAAGTTGGGGGGCAAACTTGAAGTAGACTTCAGACTGGACAAAACCTGGCTCTGATGTGACAGGATTAAAGGGAAACATATTAGTTAGATTTAACCCTAGAATTGGTATGTTGTAGCTAAAATGACAAACACAGTCAGAGAATTGGTAGTTTTACACTTGTGAAGGACTCCTTGAAGGAGCGCAGTTTCAATTCTCTGCATTGTTCTAGGTATTTTTTTGGTCCAATATATTACGGAACATGGCTGCCATAAAAAGCCATTTTGTGAAAGATGAGAGATGCCATTTTAAAAAGGCATTTTGTAATGAGAGAGAGAATAGCATTTTATATTTGTAAATCCTTTCTTTTGATAACTTCATTTACATTTTTAAATAAAGATGGTAAATTGATTGATATGAGTTTGCTTGTGTGTTTGATAATATAGCACAATTGTATGCACCAGTTATGGAGTTCAGAGTAATTCCATTTTATTTAAGGTCACATTTCAATTCTATGAATTACATGGTTCAAGAGGTGACCTACAACAACCTTTCAATGTTTGGCAATGACTTTGTGTTAAAATGGCAATGTATACATGATCTGGTTATCTCTGGTGTATTACTATATGCCAACAATATAACAGGTTCCCCCCAAAAAAATCTAAATAGCAATAGTAGTAGATTCAAGGTAAATGTTGAATTATTAGTTTTAAAAAAGGTTACTACAATACGACTCTAAGATCAGTCTAACATCCTGTAATATGAATTCTCTATTGTGGAGACTACAACTCAAAAGTTGTATTTTCCAAAACCGTCAGCTTTTTACAAAGGAAATGAAAAAGTTCAGTGGTCTCTTTTTTCCGGAGCTGTATTACAAAAGTCAGCATGCCAGTTGATCTCTCCAAGGAATCTTGAGACATCTGTGGGATTATGTTTTGACAACATAACACGTTTTACAGGCCCGTTATGTAATAAGCTTTTTGGTATGTCACAGCTGGATGGATTATCTTGACAAAGGAGAACTGCGCAATAACAGGGATGTAAACAAATTTGGGAAGCTTTTGGTGCATGCAGAAAATGTTATCTCATGAAACAATGGGGCACATGCAGTTTTTGAGAGCAGGATTTATAGAGAGAAATGTGTTGACTAGTTTGGAGCAGGGCTATTCTTTCCCCACTGTTAATATTGTCTGGCCACTATCTCTGCATTCATGTGAGGCTGTTGTAGCAACCTATGGTCATGCTCAATGAGCTGTGCGTAGCTCTGTTCAAGCCTTTCACCTTTGGTGTGTGACTCCAAGGTTTTGAGGAACTTTGTCAGGCTGGAGTTCAGAGTAATGCCATTTTGGCATCCCCATGGTGGTTTTTCTAGGTTTGTCAGTGGCTGAGATTTGCATGCAGGCTGTGGTGTTATTTCCGCACAAGCCTTTGTGTGGTTCTACTGCTTTTGTGTCACTGCCACAGGCCTGGAGCCTTTTGTGCGTTCTGCTTGGGGGACGGATGGCCTGGCAGCCTTGCCCATCAGGGGCCTGTATTTCTTGCCTCCATTTTTGGGACTGTTTGCTACAGCCCCTCATGTCAGTATTCCGCCTCTCCGGCTTACTGGCCATGTATACTGTCCCAATAGCAGTACGCTTTTACTTTTGGTTCAAGACAGAAAGGTTTAAAACATTTGTTGCATATCTGGTCGGGTGGGAAAGATAGGGTTTTAATTTGGAGTTAGTCTAAAAAGTTAGAAAACTAAAGAAGGAGGATGTCTGTGTTGCGCAGTAGTGGATCATAGATATCAGCAGTAGCACATTCGCATCGGTCTCCTGAGGAGTTTATCAGTTTTACAACTTAAATTGTAATATTCAAATTGGGAGGTTTTTGAAAATAAAATTGATACGGAGTGTTTAGCCATCCACCTTCCCCCAAGAAATATGAATACACCTAAGAGTAGCGTTATCCAAACTTCCTCAAATCAGTGCACATAAGCATAAACTGTATGTGACTGAATTTCACTCATCAATATATGCATTTGACAGATAAATATAATTTAGAATCTGAAAATGTTTTTCTTTTGCCTGGGTTGGTATACTGAAAATGTCCATCCAAAAGATCTGTAAAATACCTGATTTTGTGGTCTCCAAAAAAAGATATTTTGTTGCGATACATCTATAATTTCCTATTGGTGTATTGTGTGGGGTGGATTCCATTGTAAAAGCACTAGTTTTGGCTTAATCTAACCCGGGGGAACCAACCCAATCTGTCTATTTTGAGGAAGTGATAGTAACTTCCTTCATATGGTGTCTCCCTAGGACAAACATCAGTAACTTTCACTAGTACCACACCGCCAATACGGAAATCTCCTTTTGCTTAATAAGCCTTAAAAATACACATGCAATATCGTCACTACAAATTCAATGTGTGAAAATGACAAAAACATGAAAAGTTTTACCTGTGTGAAGCTAGCAATAATAATGTTTGACTTCGCCTTCAAAACAAAAGTCACTACATTGCATGTCACCTGCATTTCTCCCCCTCCTGGCTGTAAGGATAAAATGAATACAGTACAAAAATGCATAAAGTTACAGAAAGGCAAAGCTGAAGGAGGGCAATGTGTACCAAGGGCATGCATAAGTTTATAAGTATTCAACCCTTGTCGCGATGATAGAAGAGAACGTAACAAGGACACAATTACCTTACCTTTGGGCTCAGTCAACTTTTAAGTAGCTTATACAAATTCATGTCAGGCTGTGAATTTCATGGGAAATGAAGACCAAAGAGCATTCTAAAGAAGTCAGAGAATTACATTAGGGAAAAGTGCACGAAATATACCATAATATTTTATTTCAAGTGTTAATATGTCCCGGTGGGCGCAATGTGATCAATAATCAGAAAGTGCTGCATCACACTATCCAGGCACTGTTAAGAAAAGGCTGACCATCAAAATTCGAATAAAAAAGCTTGTAAGAAAAGATACAGAGAGTACAAAAATTATAACGTGAAAGCACATCTGTGGGTGCCAGAAAAATGAAGATTGTGCTCTTTTGGCACATATCTAACATTGTCCAGGCTTCAAGACACACTATCCCTACAAAGAATGTGGTATGCTATTCATGTGTGGGTATTGAATACATTAATCAAGCAAACACATTTGAGTTTTTTATTTTAGTCATATTTCACAACAAAAAAAGCAATATTACTTAATAATAATTTATTTTGAGTGCCCTAGCAGACAATATCCATGCATGGTTCTTTTGACACCAGGATGGAAATGAAGTGAATCTGTAGCCAGTGCCTGGTGCATGCTTGGAAGATATTAATCAGTGATGTTGTTTGGTTTTTAAAGGACCTGCAGCATTTGTGGGATGTTGGTATAGATGGTTCATGCATGCCTATATTAATGTGTCACGAGTATCACTGGTTTTCTGCCCTATGATCAGTAAAAATCAAATTAGATGGGAACTTCCCTCTCCTGGTTGTCTATGCTTTTATTGGACAGCAATTCAAAGGAAATACAACAATCCAGGAGACACTAATCCCTCTGTGAAATGAGTTGTCCATTGTCCAATCAAAATATTGCATCACGCCACTGTTTGAAGCCTTTTATTTTGTAGGCTAACCACAATTTCCACCATCGTGGCTACTCCTTTTTGTGGCTTGCTTCACGAAGGTTAACATTGTGTCTGTGCTCTGCATGCGCTGCTCGACAATGGATGTTTCACATAAGAGGTTATACAAGACACCTATGGCTGAAATATCCAATCAAAGTAGTCTTGCAAGATACCTTGATGGTGAATTTTGGGAATTAAAAGATTGTCTTCGAGAAGAGATATCCAAAGGCGAGGTCTTTCGAAAGACCAGGTTCGTGATATTTTGTTTCATCATATGTTGTTAATTCCAATATATTCCGGGTATAGCTAATGTTTAATAGTATTGTAAGTACCAATCTGCAGTTTTCAGCTGTTAAAAAAACAATGTGTAGATGCCATACTGTCGGTATAAAAAGGTTTCCTGCCTACAGCTGGTGAGAGGAAATCCCACATCTGGATTAAAGGGGTTCACATCCGCGCTGCATCTTGTTATAGCACTTACTAAAAATATTATATATTCAATCCACAGTTATGGTCTCCCGTTGGACCAGAATAGAGATTTGACGGTGGAGAGATTGGAGTATATCTTAACGAGGCCACTAATGCGACGTCACCTCCAAGATCAGGTAAATTCAAGCATTTACACCCCTTAACTCATCCCACTTGGGTGCCTGCTGAAATTATGTATTTGTTTGCCACCTGCTTCAAGGTATATACATCAAACCAAGCTATCAGGCAAATCAGGCTATCTTACCAATCAGTCAATCAATCGATTGATATTTGAATCTACCATTTAGATTTTAACCAATCACTGAAATAATTGCAGTCAGCAACAACACAATAATTTATTTCAGAGCTGTAAATTTACTTTAAAACAAGCTAGCAAGCACACCACGTCTACTTAAAATGTGTACATCTACAAATGTCAATGTTTCTTTAAATGTAATTTTCTAGCTGCACATAAGTTAGTGTGGAAGTTAAATTTTGTCTTTGGATTTAGGTCAAGGAGAAACAACCTGGTTTCATAGCCAAGAGTATGGATATTACAGAACTGATATGCTCTGCAGATATGGCCACTGGAGTAAAGGTAACCTGCTGATTGATAGCTCCAACACACACACACATACACACACACACACACAGGTTTGGAATTGAAATGGGTCATCCATATGACATACAGGCAGACTTGTGACCCAAAACTATTGTTATGCACATTTTAAATTATTTAATAAAAATGTAAGTGAACATTACATTCTTCCTGAGAAAAGAATCCCATCGTACTGTAGCATAGTATTGCTAGGCTATTCAGTTTGTCAGCTGGTTGCAATCTATGCAAAAAAAAAAGATTCCTCAGGAGGCCGTTTTTATTATTATCAGAGGTTTCACAAGGTAGAGAAACATACTGTACATTTTCAGTCCCTTGCAGAGTGCAATGTAATAATTAAAGCAGTCGCAGAATAAAATAACTTAAAAGGCAGTTGATGGCCCTGGAGTAAGAGGATGATCAGCTTTCTTGCAATAATAGCTTTATTTCTCAAATTAAAAAGGAGCAAGCTACACTATTCTACAACATTTTTAGCAAGAGAATGTTTTGGCACTGATGCACTTCACAATAATGTTTTGTGTTTAACAGGAGAATGGGATTTTTGTCCCTATTGTTGTTCTTGGAGATTTATTGTTTAACATAGAGTATGCTGGAGGGTTTTTACTTGCAGCAGGGGATAATGCAAATTGCTAATTTGTTGTAAAGGAAATGACATTTTAGATGCGTGTTTGGTAGTACATTATTTACATTTATTTTACAGTCTATTTGTTAAATTTCCATACATCCCAAACATGCAAAGACACACAAAGAAACACACATGACTAAGAACCGCTTGCCATAGGCATGGTTAAGTAAATAAAAAAATATTTACATAACTGAACAGCTGATTCATTCTCTTATCCAAATTCCTGTCAGCATGACTGTAGGTAGTAGTCGGACTTTGCATGAATATACTGTACACTGTGATGGCTATGTTTACTGCCTGTTCTGTACTTTGGTGTTCCTGTGTGTCCGCTCCCCACAGTTGGGTGTGGTGTGTGGGTTGTTTGGTGGTGCAGTCACAAACCTTGGCAGCCCGGAACAGAAGCATTCATGGTATCTCCCTGTTACAGTATGTATCCATTGACACAATTCACCTTAAAACATTTACAACTAATGCAAAAGATCAGGTCACGGATCTGTTCAAAGTCTTCCTCTGTTACATTTTCACAGCACAAGTTGACATTGGATGTTGCTATTTGCTTGGTGAAACAACAATGGATTTCGGCTGCATACTTGGTTATTAAACCCAAGGTCAAATATTGGTCTTAACTTTGGTGTGTCGTTTGAATGACTGGATGTAATGTCTGGCAGGATTTGGAATTCACTGGGATGTTTGCCATGACAGAGAGAAGTCATGGGAGTAACGTCCGGGGAATCCTAACAGAGGCACGCTATGAGCCATCTACACAGGTCAGTATAATAACAAAATGCACACCAGGCGTTCCCAAGCTAAAGGCTGCCCTTGACTTCCTTAATTATTGTATATTTGTTTGCACTACAGTATGTCTTACAAATATATAACAACACATCAACGCTGTAAATTGCCACAAGGAAATGTGACTTGATGCCCTTTCTTTGGTTTGAAGGGCAAATCAAGTAAATATGGAAACCTGTACTAAAGGGGACTTGATAGTCTTAACAATGTATCAATCCACAACTCAACATTGACCTACTGTACCATTAGGCTGGGTTAGAATTACATGGTAGTTAATTTACAGTGTGTCATACTGTGTCATATGCGTTTCTTAATGTGCAGAGGACATGCATTACTGTTAGTGTAACACACAACACTCAATCATGGTTCAATATGTGTTTTAAAATTACCTATTTATGTCTGTATGTACAGAAATGTGTAATATGCAGTAATGCATATTTCCTATTTTGACTTTGCCTTTACAAACTTTTGTCCATGAGTTGTAGCAATTATTCAGTTATTTATTCCCCTTTTGGCCTTCAGGAGTTCATTATCCATACTCCGTGTGACGATGCCCAGAAGATGTACATAGGAAATGCGATGAAAGGGAATTACGCCTCTGTCTTTGCTCAGCTCATCATCAATGGAGAAACCCATGGTAGGACTTATTCTACACAACAGACAGCCTGCTATGAGATGTGTTTAGCAAAGTCCCCAGTGAATTTATGGATGTATACTTTGTTCATAGGTCCTCACTGCTTTATTGTCCCAATCCGAGACCATAGTGGAGTCATGAATCCTGGAGTTACAGCAATTGACATGAAACACAAAGAAGGTGACTATTTATTAACGATGGCCTGTTTCCCCCCAATGCACTAAATGAAGGTCACTTTCAGCTGCCTTCCATGTACTGTACATATTTATGATACTGTGAAAGTTACTACATGTTAAAATAATAACTCTTTGGTGTTTCTTTATTTTACATTTGATTCTTAGCCATGCTGTGTGTTTTATTTACAGGCTTACACGGAGTTGACAATGGCATCTTAATATTTGACAATGTCAGGATACCAAGGAAAAACCTGCTAAGCAAGTGAGTTAATTATAATAATTTGATTAATATGTTTTTAATAATTAAATTTTAGCAGTGGAGGTCATGCTGAGACCAAGTTTTGCTCTTTTACATAAACACCCCATGAACACATAAAAACTGTCCAATATGTCTGTGTATACACCAATTAAGAAAGCAATACATCATTTCAGAAAACGCAATAAAAAACAGACACCGTTTTTTATAAAAAAATCTAAAAACATTCCCCTGTATTTCTTAAAGGCTCTAATTCATAATCCTTTGACATTTTTTTATTTAAACCATTAGGAGCAGAAGCTCATATCCAGAACCATTAAGTTAGTGTACCCTTTTCCCTTTTTTCTGCCAAGAAGAGGACTCTTATTGCCCCCATGCACAATGAGGAAGATGGTGATGGAGGTAAAGAAGAATCCAGGGATCATAGTTTCAGAATTCTACAGTCTAGATTAATCTTGTGGTTATCAAGTCTCAAAATCAACAGTTAGATGCCACCTCCATGTCAACAAGCTCTGTGGAAGAGTTGCATGCAAGACACCATTACTGAACCCAACCCACAAATTACATCACTTGAACTTTGCCAAGTGTTACACAAACTACAACTGCAATTGTGTGTTGTGGTCAAATGAAGAAAAGCACTCGCAAAAAATATAGGTGGTGGATCATTGATGGACCATTTAACTGGACATTGACCCAAGAGATACATCAAAATCAACACAGAAATGGTTGTGGACCAAAAATCAATGTTTTACAAGGCCATCTCAGTCCGGAATAGCTTGTAGCCAAATGAAAAAAATTGGTCTGGCTTGAAGAGGGCAGTTCACAAACGTAAACCTAAGACCATCATGGATCTTGAAATGTGATTCATGGAGGAGTGGTCCAAGATCTCTTCAAAAGTGTGCACCAAACTAGACTGACATCACAGGCAAATAAAGCAAATACTACAAAGGTCTGCCCATAGATGACACTTTGGGAAGTTAGTTTGTTATAAAATAATGTATGGACATATTTTCAAGCAGATCTGGGTGCTTCAACTTTTTTCAGGCTATTATAGCCTGGGCAAAGCAGAGAAAAATAAAAAGCAGATCTGACCCACATGATGTCTTTGTTGCTCTTTGGGAGTGATCTTATCATTGTATATATATGTGGTCTGGCTTGAAGAGGGCAGTCCACAAGTGCAAACCTAAGATCATCAGGGATCTTGAAATGTGCTTCATGGAGGAGTGGTCCAAGATCTCTTCAAAAGTGTGCATGAAACTAGTCTGACATCACAGGAAGAAGCTCATTGCTCTAATCAATTTCAGGGATGGCTTCACAAAAAGAATTGTAGGGTTCCAATCATTTTGAAACCTTTTTTTTTCAGAATAATCAGTACAACTCATTGAAATCTTTGGTGTTTGAGAAATTAATTCATCTCCCCATGATATATGAAAATATGAACTTTCAGTAGAGGCAAGTATAAGGACCAAGTCTGTGTTTCTGGTGTGAGCATCTACCATTCTCAGAATCAGATGTGACACATTATTTCAGGATGTAATTTAACCGAATCAACAGTATTTGTTTTACTTTTAAAACAAATATGGTTGCGAGTGGAAAAATAATACAAAAGGGCGTGAAAACTGAAACCTAAAACAACTATAACAGGGTTTCAAATACATATACTTTACTCATAAATAATATGCCCCATTGCCGATTCCTGACTTTGGACGTTGAATGCATTCCAGACAATACTGAAATATGCTCTCATTTAAATCATGTTAAAGCTACATCAAGAATGTGTCATCTAATTGTTTTGGTGCTTCCTGCTCTAGGTTTGGCTGTGTGTCTCCAGATGGGATCTACTCTTCTCCCATCCAGAGCAAGGGCAAACGTTTTAATGCCATGTTGGCTGCTCTCACTCCTACCAGGCTGGGTCTTTCTGTGCAAGCAATGGCCTCCATGAAGGTGGGTTTACAGGGCCGAGAGCTGTATGCTTTAATGTAGTATCAGTTAACGGAGTGGCTCCATTTTTCTGTTTCTCATCTTACTGTGATGGTATGTGACAGCTAGAGGGCAGTCTTGATGTATTTAACGTCGCTTATCACTGTCATAGAGAAAAAGCACAAAACAGACAGCAGCACTAAACGCTACATTTGTTTCACTTACATATTTTACATTCTACCTGATATTCCAATGAGAGAAATTAGCTCAGTCATGTTAGTGAATTTTGAACTCAGTCTGGGAAAATCTATGTCAGATGGGCTGGCGTGACATATGACAGTCTACTGTTTGTACCCTGTGACTGAATGCCAGGTTGTGTCCAATGTCTGCCTGGTAAATAAGGCACACACTACAAAGGTCTTCCCATAGATAACACTTTGGGAAGTTAGTTTGTTATAAAATAATGTTTCCATATATTTTTAAGCAGATCTGGTTGCTTCAAATTGTGATGGGCTAATATAACCTGGGCAAAGCAGAGAAAAATAAAAAGCAGATCTGACCCACATGATGTCTTTGTTGCTCTTTGGGAGTGATCTTATCATTGTGTATATGTTGTGTTATCACTGTAACTTTCGTTTGAACATGTACAATGTGTGCACCTGTTTTTCCAGGGTAAATACATTTACTTAAAATGGCATGCTATTAGGATTGGCACAATTTCTATTACTATATAACCTGAAATAGGCAACAAGTTACAAAATACAATTACAAAATGGGTTACAGGTTAAAGTATCAAAATATAATACAAAATACTTTTGACAATCTATTGTGTATAGTTAAAATAGAAGTATGCTGTTTTCAATATATTAACAAAATGGTGTTTCCACTCAACTGTAGTGGTATTAGAATCAAAGACTTTCACATACTTATTCAATTTTTTTTTATTTACACTTCAGTCATTTAGCAGATTCTGTTATCCTGAGTAACCGATACACTTAATGCATTCCTTTTAAGATTGTACTGTTTAATCATGTAACTCAATAGTATTAATTACAACCTAATCGGGTGGTAGCTGACAACTAAGTCAGTGCTTAAAGGATGAGAAAAATGAATGTAGAGCATTATTTAACAGAGGCAGTGGTGGGGAAGGTTGCAGAGAAGAATCGTAACCCTTGGAGCCATTGAAAGTTACTTTCGAAGCAGATTGAGAGGAAGAGATGGTAGGGAGGAAGGATTGAAGGGATGGAAGCATTTTGCTCAGCATCCTACAGCCCTGTGAGCAGGCAGTGAGTCTCCGGACAAGAGGAGAAGGCCAATCAGACGGGAGGAAAGGGACAGTGGGGGTCATAGTGTGCAGAGAGGCAGGAAGAGAGTCTGAATGTGAAGATGAATTGAGAAAAGGGTTAAGCGGAATGGAGAGCTGGCAGGTTGGAAGTGGAGAGAGCAGTAGGGGAGATCCCATCTCATTAGTGGTTGAGTGGGTGGGGTGTAGAGGAGAGACAAAGTAGTCGTGAGAGAAATGGACAGCATTTGGTGAGCTATTGTCAGGAAATAAGTGTGTGAAGCTGGTGGGAGGGTATGGAAGGGAATGTGGTAGATGAAAGATGACGACACTGTTAAGCTTTAATGGACAAGTTACAATGACAGCGTGTTCATGGACAGGTTAGTGAGGGAGGAGAGTGAGAATCACCATGACGACCAGACACTCTGACTGTGGGAGAACACGGGCAGTCAATGTGTCCTTCAAAGGGCCTGAAGGCAAAGATAGGCTATTCACATGAAACGCGCCAACATCATTGTGGTGGAGAAATCCATTGCTTTCAATGAAGGATGTATTTTCCAAAATGGCTGCACCCAGGGACACGGCCCTCACTGGCCAAAAACTGCTGACTTAAAGTCCAAATGACCTAATGTCCAGAGTTGCTGACCTAAAGTTCAACTGACCTAAAGTCCAACTGACCTAAAGTCCAGAGTTGCTGACCTAAAGTCTAACTGACCTAAAGTCCAGAGTTGCTGACCTATAGTCTAACTGACCTAAAGTCCAGAGTTGCTGACCTAAAGTCCAACTGACCTAAAGTCCAGAGTTGCTGACCTAAAGTCCAACCTATTGGCTCACAGCACGTCATCCCGTCATTCTATGAAAATGTAACCAACATCCCACATCGGAAACAACACATGATATCACTCAAAATGCTCATGTAAATATACAAAATAAACACAATGCCTAATGCCTGGTATTACCACTGTAATTAAACAAACAAGACCAAATGTAATTTAGGACCGTTGAAGGGTATTTTGACCGCAGTAAACACATTATGGACCTCACATTAATGTCCAACTTGTCAAATCTGTGTCCTTTATACGTTATAGTCAGTTGTAAATGACAGGAGTTGCATATTAAAACAATGTTAACATTTGGTTGTCTGAACTATAAAAACGTTACAGTAAACAAATGTGGATGTGATTTCGTAATGAAGCTGTGCCTACAGACAAAGGCCTGTTGCAGGGTGTGTATTGAGCGCTTATAGTATATCTCTGTTGTTTGTCCCTTTTACAGTTGGGCCTCATCATTGCCGTGCGTTACAGCCACAGGTACAGTACAGCTCCTACACTTGCCTAAGTCAACATTATATCAATGTTTCATTTGACATACTGTTTGCACATACAGTACACTCCAAAAGAATTTGGACCATAACATGTTTTTGAAGTTCTGGCTGTGGACTGCAGTCCTTTGAAATTATAGTTACTGTAGGTTAAAGTGAAGACTGGAAAGGAGACGAGTGCAAAAAGTGAAAGGCTTTCACAGACAGCACACAGTAGGCAGGGTAGTCCATTCATTTTAATTTAAGCCTCGGTAGAGGCAGGGCTGTTGTGGTGACCGTATTACTGTCACCATTAAATGCCATGCATTGTCAGAATTGTGTAATATATGTATCAGACACTATTCTTTGAGAAAGACACAAAAACAAATTAAGTTGCACCAAATAGTTATGACTACGTGTGCATTGTCTGCATATTACCAGTGGAAACGCCACAAAATGAGCTGCCTGAACTCTTGCATAGATAAAAGTCTCGAGTGCAGTGCCGGGAGAAAACACAGAGTTGAAACAACATCGCAATAGTCCACGCCAAGTTCACCATAGTTAGCGATCAAATCAGACAAGGCAGAGGAGATTTGTGAACAGGCAGAGGAGAGGGATGAATACAGAAACCATTGGCAAGGACAGACTGCTGTGCATAGCAAATTTGATTTATATAGGATATTTATTGAATATCATCAGGATATGCTTATGTTGGTTTGTTCGGTATTTCAAGTTGCCATCCATCATTTGTGGCCACTATGAGTGATCTGACTGGAGATCCCAGGGTCAACTATGTTTAGCAATGTCATACAGTATCATCCCTCTCAGATTGACTGGAGATCCCAGGGTCAACTATATATAGTAATGTCATACAGTATCAACCCTCTCAGATTGACTGGAGATCCTAGGGTCAACTATGTATAGTAATGTCATATGGTATCAACCCTCTCAGATTGACTGGAGATCTCATGGTCAACTATGTTTAGTAATGTCATAGAGTATCAACCCTCTCAGATTGAC
>JACXGJ010010894.1:0-20865 GCA_016801105.1 Esox niger | reverse complement strand
AGGTTAAATCTATACATTATTACCCTTCCTCTGATACATCTATACCATAATTACACTCCCTAGGTTAAATCTATACATTACCCTTCCTCTGATACATCTATACCATAATTACACTCCCCAGGTTAAATCTATACATTATTATCCTTCTTTATGACATCTACCCATTATTATTATTCCTGTTACATCTACCCATTATTATCCTTCTTTATGACATCCTCCCATTATTATTATTCCTGTTACATCTACCCATTATTATCCTTCTTTATGACATCCTCCCATTATTATTATTCCTGTTACATCTACCCATTATTATCCTTCTTTATGACATCTACCCATTATTATTATTCCTGTTACATCTACCCATTATTATCCTTCTTTATGACATCCTCCCATTATTATTATTCCTGTTACATCTACCCATTACTATTATTCCTGTTACATCTACCCATTTTTATTATAAACCAACCTTCTCAGGTTGACCTTCCAGGCCATCCTTCAGCACTGACCGACTACCGTAGAGATCAGATTGTCCTCCGCTGTCAACCGATTAGACTCCGATATGATAAGCACTGCGGCAAGCCAACAAGTCATGACCATTTTCTGTTATGTAACTAAAACCCTCTGTTCTTCTGTCATTTAACGTTGACCTTTAGCATTGCACATTGTACACAGGTAGGCAGGGGCTCTTCCCAAAATATACCACCCCCCACCAGGCTGCTGTGGGCACACCACCCTCCCATCATTAATGGAGTAGACACTGGCACACACACCCTAGCATGCGTACATCCAAACACCACTGCACAGGTATGTGAGCCTACACACAACGTGCTGGCTTTACACAGAACAAAATGCACACCACCTTTCAGAACAGAGACGTGACCTCTGACAGTGACGTGAGATGAACGGAAGGCATTGTAGCCCTGAGTGGGGCCCCTCGGGGTGTCTCAACTCAGAGACCACGACCATCTCAAATCATCTTTACCGGCAGCCTCTTTTTTCTCGCCTCCCTCTCAAACGGAGAGAGGGTCTGAAAGAAGGAACCTCGCCACATCTGCCGAACTGTTGAGAAGGAGGGCATGACGAGATAAGATTATTAATAATAATTTTATTAAGACAGCTCTCTCTTTAGAAACACTGTCTCTGCCACCATGTTACATTTGGTACGTAACTTTGTCCTCCCCAGGCCCCACTACAGGAGACGCTGCTGTCAATCTAATTGATTGACAGCAGTCGAAAGGCCGGGGCTGAACTGTTGAGGGAGGGTTTAGGAATACTGGATGAACTAGGATTTACGCACATACATATTCTGTCTTTTATCCCTATTCAGCCATGTTATTTACTGTACTCTCTTTCCTTCGTGTTCGTTCTGTTTTTTTACTACATTTTTCCTTTGTATTCATCCCTCGAAAATGTTTCTCTTTCTCTGTTATCTAATTCCAACATTTGTTCCAAGCTATTTTATGCCTATCAACACAAGCCTCAACAATTAGGCTTTGCGCTGTTGAAAAGTAAATGTCCTCCAGGTTGTGTAGTGGAATAGAGGCAGGATGGGGGAAGAGTGTGAAATGGATTATGCTTTGCAATGGTCTGGCATTATGAACAGAGTTCCATTCGCCCCATACAAAACAAATGTTGTTTTAAAAAACAGCTTTTTAAAGTTTTATAAACCACTTACAGCAGAATTACATGTCTATAATACATATTTCTATAGGCCTGAATGTGCGCATTTTGTCTGGTTTTGAAATGCTCAGCCCTTGACTTTTTAACACACAGTCTATTGAGATCTACAACTTCCTGAGCACAGAATGTTATGCTGCTGTGATTAGTGCTCATGTCCAAATGGCATTTACTGACCATGTGCAATGACATCCCACGCAGACGGCGTGTCTTTGTCTCTGCTCTCCCAGACCCTCGGTGGCCAACAACACATCACAATCCATCACATTACAGCACACCACATGACGGCGCATCACATCAAAATAGATCACATCAAATGACATCACATCAAATTACAGCACATCCCAGCATTTCACTGCACTACACAGTCAACGACTCATTCCTGGAAATGTTATTCCAATGAGGGCTTTAACTGGTTGATTGACTTAAATCTCATCTTCACTTTTTCTTGTATATGTTGAAAACAGGTTTCCGTTTCTGCTTCTTCTTCGTTTTGTGTAGACTGTTGCTTAGTGAGCATGACACTGCCCTCTAGTGCATGAGATTATGTAACCTGCAAGTATGTTGGCAACCAATGCGGATACTAGCAGATGAAGCCTGTTCACGCTTGCACAGACGTTGTCATGGATCTATGTAAAGGACATAAAATCAGACAGAAACAACTGCACATAAATTATATTACATATTATATAATGTGCTCCAATCCAAACAAATGCCTCAAAACTCATTGGATGGCACGTCACCTTTGCATCATGACAATTCCTGCTAACAGGTCCAGTTCTAAGCATGACAGACCGCTAGGGGAAAGAGGGTCCTAAAATAAGACTTTGCTCCCGACGCCCAAAAGGCTAGAGCCGGCACTGCCCACAAACATACTTCTATTGCAACCAAGGAGTTTCACAAGAATCCCCAGTGACAAACAGGAGCTGAAGTTGACTGCAGTACAGGCCTGTTAGAAGTCCCCCAGCATCTGTTGAAACCCATGGCTCAGCCAATTAATGCAATAGATTTGCAACGATGACAGACCCAAAATCAATCAGTATGAGACTATAAGGATTCTCATGCAAAGCCAACCAGGAAGTGTGGGAAAACTGTCTCGTCCAGCAGGCTTAGCGCGCCTCGTTCTGGTTTGTGCGGCAAATGTTGCAGCCAGGGCTTTTTCCTTCAAGTGCCAATACTTCACCTTGGGGTCAAGAATAAAGTCTGCTGTAGTCCAAATTTCTTGGAGGAATTCTACATAAGGGAACTGGATCGTGTTCTGCCAAAAGCTCAGTCTGGTAAACATTTAGCCCGGTGCCATTCGCGCTAACTCCCTACCGTCAAGCATAAGGGAATACATTTCCCCAGGCTGAACGCAGACAGGAACTCATCTGTGCGGCGCCAGGACAACAATCAGCTAAGATAAAGAAACCAATTGTGGACTATCGGAAAGGCAGATAGAACGCCTCCATCCACACAGACATTGATAAAATGGAGAGGGGTGTCACAAATCTACTGGTCCACAGATTCATTATGAGAGAGTCCTTCCTCTTAGGAGGAAAAAACACATGACGAGACCCCAGTTCTTCAGATAGTTTGACTGAATATTTGAGAGCATCTCGACAGGCTACCTGACCGCTAGGTATGGTAACAGCACAGTCACTGTTCGCAACATGCTTTGATTGCTATTATATCCTATTCAATTTGGATTGATTTATAGCCGTCAATGAATTGGCCACTAAGTCATTGATTTGACAAATTCGATGCTGTTCTGTGGGTTCCTTGGTCCTGAAGCTCATAGTGTTAACTCTGTGTTAATTGAATAATGTGATTAGCTCTCTCTATAAACCTTTGTTTCCTTTGAGGAGTGTCTGCCGGGGGATGGTGCTGGTGAAATGAAAGTTATGCTGTTACTAAGAGATGTGTAACATGGTGCAATTTGGGGTTAAATGAGAGTTACGAATGACCTCGCAATGCTTTCCACTGAAACCTGTCTTATAATTTAATGTTTATACTAGTTTCAGCATCAGGTTTGTTTAAAATAAGTATTGCTATTTGTTGAAAAACTAAAAGCTGTAGATTGAGTGCTAGGACTGTGATGCAAAACAGGCTATTTGCTGACTGTTCTGGGAAATCACTCTACCATCTGGGGCAACTCGGGAACTTAATCTCCACTCTAAAAAGCATCTAGTATTTTTTTTCTATCTTCTAGCATAGTAATAGGTTGGCAGCAACAGGTATTCAAATATAAAAAATATTGCTGTCTGCCTCGCCAACGTTTAAATCATTGGTCTAATTGTAAATAGCCAAATCATTCCTACTGGGTTATATTAATATTCTTCAGCATACAAAGACAAGCCAAAAGAAAAATGTACGCTAAAAGGCAGTGATTATTTTCTGTGTGACATGCTTTGGTCTAAACCTGTGTCAGCTCTGACCGTGTAAGCTGTGTGTTTGGTGAACAATAGCTAAACAGAGAATGAGGAAATATGCACAAGGCATCATGTGTCGTCTTCCATGTTATTATTACAATGTCCCTTTATGTAAAATGGTTTGTCTGGAGGCAGATTACACTTGTGGTCCACTTTTGGAATCTGTCTGCTTGAGGCACCAGATGATAGGATGAATCCCGGATCATGGACAGCACTGCCACTGTCAACACTCTCCTGATGCCCATAGCAACTGGAATGGCCAACTAGATCGTTTAAACAATAATGGCTCTCAAACATAATCTGCTATACATGGGGACCACCTACGTCCTGACTGCCTTTGATTTGGTCTGATTTAGTTTTGCCTTTGGCTTAAACATTAAGGAATAATGCTGAACTATGGGCACTCAGAGATGCAAAGTCATGCCTTGATCATTCATGTATCTGCTCCCAGTAAGCAAAGTAATGTATACAACACTGAATATAATTGAATCACGTAAATCAGCAGATTCCTATTTAGCTGGCTAGCTGTAGCTAATCATGTTAAAAGCAAACCTAGTTAGTTAACTTGAAATAATCTGACATAAAAAGCAAATGGTTCAACTTATTCTACTCAACCGCAAACTGAAAAATTTCGTCTAGTATTTCGGTGATGTAGTTGGACCAATGATACGATACCCACTAATTTTCCCAGAGAAGAAAATTGCAGTGCATGCAGGCCAGTTTATACACCTTAAAAAATTACATGTAAATAAATCGTTTTACAAATTTCACAAAAATGTATTCAACTGCACTTTACAGTGCTCTGCGTGCAGTGTGCTGTGGGATCCAGTTGCAAAACAGTATTTAACTTAATGGTGTAAATACTCAAGAGATAAGAATCCTCTTTGCTTGAGGAGTTGATGAACATAGTTGGACATTGACTGGCATTGAGAGACATGGTGAGACACAGACAGGCTTGGAGAGACACGGACAGGCATGGAGAGACATGGTGAGACACGGACAGGCATGGAGAGACATGGCGAGACACGGACAGGCATGGAGAGACATGGCGAGACACGGACAGGCATGGAGAGACATGGTGAGACACGGACAGGCTTGGAGAGACATGGTGAGACATAGAAAGGCATGGAGAGACATTGAGAAGCACGAAGACATGGGGAGACATCATGTTCTGGAAAAGTGGTCTCTTCACAGGAATCCATTTACCACAGCCACAGCGGCCAATCAATACATCTAAACAAAATCACTTACTGGAGCTCATCAAAGTGTGTGTCTAAATAATTTGTTGATCTTCTGTCGTGTGGAAGTTCAGCTTTTATATTGTAGTTGTGCAAGCGCACCCACAACCCAAGAATCTGTGTTGCATCAATGCCCCTTTCTTAAAGATATGGTATCTTCCAGAATCTTCCGGGGGTTTCTAATTGTGCCAACCCCGCCCCTCCTAACCGACCTCCTCTTGGGACCTTGTCAAAGGCCTCCCAGAGAGCAGCTTGAGGCTGAGACAAAAAGCATAGAAAAGGAAAAAGGATCGAAGAAGGTTTGAAGCCAGAGTTGGAGGGAGATGGCCAGGAGATAGAACAAGGTGGTGGAGCAGCTGCCACAGGTACAAGCACCAGGACCAGTTCCTTCATGGGGAGGCTGCCAGCAAATTGACGCTGCCTCCCCAAAAACAAGGTTTGACGTTTCGTTTTGATTTCTCATTGACCTCCCTTCGCCCTTCTCTTTTTGGTAAGAAAATTCCCACCAGGGCCCTGAACACACACAGATATATGGATCATGAACCATTCACAGTGCCCTACATTGCCCATGCTAATATAAAAGCAGGTGTACAAGCCGTCATCATTACAATAATATTCAAATGAAATGTGTTGAAGGCTACTGTTTGGACTCACACAACAGTCAGTGGTCTCAGATCTGCTGACTGTTGAGAAGGAAAGAGGACTAAGTGAAGAGGGTGCCATTTTGAGGAACAAAAAGTGGCCCAACTGTAAGGAGACTGAAGCAAAGAAAGACTGTGGAATGAGATGTGGTAGCGGTGTGAAAGAGAAGGTTGATTGCACAGTCAGCTGATTAATGAAATACAAGGCTGCAAGCTGACACCCTCCAAATTCACTCAGTTAAATACTGTTTTCCCTGAAAATTAGATACATGTTAGATACATGTTTCAGAACAAACAAACTGAGACCAATGACAAAAGAAACTCACTGGTGTTCTGATAGAAACCAGTAGACTTGAATGAGCTCGGCTCATCCATATGACAAAAATATACTGTACATCTGAACAACAGTGTGTGTGTGTGTGTGTGGGTGTGTGTGTGTGGGTGTGTGTGTGCGTGTGTATGTGAGTTTTTGTGTTTGTGAAAACATCAGAAAGAATATGCAGTTACTATTGAAAGTCGCTCTGGATGAAGATGTCTGCTAAATTAAATGTGAATGTAGTGTGTTTCTAATCTAATTATATAACAGGGACAAAAATATTCCTAAACAGATAAAATCGGAATAATTTGACTAACTGGGATCTTTTTCTGTCCCACATTCTAAATACCCCAAATTTTTTGGGGTTTGTGTTTTTTACAATCTGGCTGTGGCATCACTGGATAGGTTAAGGGTTAGAAATTTGCTCTAAGTTAAGGTTAAGTTCAGGTCTCGGGCTAGGATAGGTGAAAGTAGGATCTCATTCAAGGGCAATCCACTTTGGCATCCACAAAATAGCATAGTAAACGTGTGTGTATATCCATCTCTCTGTGTCTATGTGGACACGCATGCTTGTGTTCACGTTTCTCCTCGCAGGTCACGGAAGAATCTCGCACCAGATCCGCCTTGCGTGATCCGCATACAGACTCGTGCAAAACGGTACGCTAGCCTCTCTGTTTCTCACACCGCCGACTCTCGGTGGGCTAAAATGAAGGAGCCCTGAGCCCAGACAATGAGATGAAGGTCACCTGGCCTTGAAGTGGGACGATTAAATTAGACCACATTGAAAAAGGGTGTCAAGGACGACGGGGAGGAGGTGGTGCGATGGGGGGGAAAGGGTGTCTGGGTATTGGGGGTGGGGCTGGGGGGGGGGTTTCTGCCAGGATGTCACATCTGTCTGCTCCACATCAAAGACAGAACATGATCCATTATTCACAGGTTGCTACCAGGTCAGCATTATTAATGCAGGAGCCTGTCGGTGTGTGTTTTGGTGATGCACCATGTCGCCTTGTTCGTAAGTGTGAACCCAGGACAGTTATATAGCATGCTAACAAAAACAAGATGACTAGCTTCTCTAGAGAAAACAAATCACATTGCCTTTGCTCCGCCCCCTTCTCTCTTTCTGGGGCCCATTGCCATTCTTTCCATTCTGCCCCTCCCTCCCTTGTACTCATCCCTATTCTCTTTGATCTGCCCTCCCTCCCTTGTACTCATCCCTATTCTCTTTGATCTGCCCCCTCTCTCCCTTGTACTCATCCCTCGGAACAGCTCATGACAATGTGTTCAAATAAAAAATCTAAATCAAAATTCAGTTCATACCAGCGACTAAGAATAGACGTGTTTCTTTTTTTTGGATAATGTTTTGCTTAGTCAAAGAAGAGAAATGCAAAACAACAACATTCATCCTGGACATTTTATACTCTCACACGATATATAAAAAATCTGTGTATCTGTAGCAATGGTACAGTTATGCTAAAAAGTTTGCATACCTTGGCAGAAATTGTGAAATTCTGGCAATGAGTTTAAAAATATGACTGATCATGCAAAAATATATATTTTATTAAAGGATAAAACCATTTATTATCAAATGTTTTGCTCCTTTTTAAATCATAAAGGTAACAGAAATCACCCAAATGGCCCTGTTAAAAGTTTACATATCCTTGAATGTTTGGCCTTGTTACAGAAACACAGTGACACACACAGGGGAAAATGGCAATTTAATGTGGCTTTTTAAAGTGCAATTAGTGTCTGTGTATAAATAATCAATGAGTTTATTAGCTTTCACGTGGATTCACTGATCAGGCTGAGCCATGGGGAGCAGAAAATAACTCTCAAAAGACCTGCGTAACAAGGTAATGGAACTTTATAAAGATGGAAAAGGATATAAAAGGATATTCAAAGCCTTGAAAATGCAAGTTAGTACTGTTCAATCACTTATTAAGAAGTGGATACTACGGGGATCTCCGGATACCAAGCCAAGGGGAGGTAGATCAAGAAACATTTCAGCCAAAACTGCCAGAAGAATTGTTCGGGACACAAAGAAAAACTCACAGGTTACCTCAGGAGAAATACAGGCTGCTCTGGAAAAATATGACGATACCTGAACAAAAATGAGCTGCATGGTAGAGTTGCCAGAAGCCTTTACTGTGCCAATGCCACAAAAAAGCTACGTTACAAAATGTCTGACAACACCTTGACACGCCTCACAGCTCATGGCACACTGTAATTTACAGTGACAAGAACAAAATAGAGCTTCACTGTCACGACCATAATCGTATATGTAGAGAGGGGTCAACAAGGCCTATAGTGAAGAGTATACCATCCACACTGTGAAGCATGGTGGTGGCTCACTGATGTTTTGCGGGGGTGAGCTCTAAAGTCATGAGGAATCTTGTGAAAATTGTGCATGGGACGCTCTTGGACATTCCAGCATGACAATGACCGAGGCCAAGTTGACCTTACAATGGCTTCAGCAGGAAAAAGGGGAGGTTCTGGAGTGGCCATCAGTCACACACACACACGGACACACAGGCACACATGTAGTATATTGTGATGGGAACTTTTTACTGACTGACAGAGAATGTATATTTTGATTCACCTTGTTTATTTGAGTCAGTGACACCAAGAGCATGCAGGACTACATATGTAAAACTTGAAGGAGTCGTGTTTCACCATTATGAACATAGTTTTTGTTCAGCATGGTGGCTTTGTCGGAGCTGTCATTTGTGAGTTGTAAACAGCTTTTAACCAATAATCCACAAAAGACTTGAAATGACAGCTATTGGCGGCGGCAACCAGGCAGTAAATTGCTGTTGGATGAATTCATTGAGGCTTTATTGCCACAAGCGTAATAAAACCATTTGCAAACTGCAGCAGCCCCAAAAATGATTTCTTATTTTTTTATCCAATTAAGTTATAAAAAATGTATCCATTTGTTGGTTACATTGATTATGATTTAATTTTTGTTCAATGATGAGGTCTGCAGCACAATCTATTTCCTCTATGGCGGACAGAAAACGGTTGTTAATTGGAGTTTGTCTCTGGGACTCAATGAGGCCAGCCGGTCTAACAAACAACTAAAATGAAGTCCTCAAAATGAGTTCTTATAAAGTTTGTTGACTGCGCATACAACTATTATATGTGCTTGTCAAGCTACGTTATTTCATGCATCAGGGCTTTGGTGGAGTTAGGTCTGAATTCGTGTTGGCTATATACTGGAGGAAGATGCTATGCATGTACATGGTGTGTGTGTGTGTGTGTTTTAGGAGGTCCATCTATACTCAAACAATACTCATGGGGACCAAATGTCCCCATGAATGTAGTAAAACCACAAGAAGTTGGACTCATGGGGACCTTTTGTCCATGAGGCAAAAGTCAATTTCTGGCTCAGGGATTAGGTTTAGGGTCAAAACTTACAATACATTTTAGAGTTAGAATTGGGGTTTGGCACCTCCTGGATATGGAGCTGTTCTCCTGCTCCTGGATATGGAGCTTGTCGGCTCCTACTGAATAGGAAGCTGGTCGGTTGCTCTTGGAGCTGACCAACAATCCATCAATAGAGGGCAATGTAGCTTTCTATAGACAATTCAATACAGCCAAAAGATGGGTGATGAGCCAGCAATTACAGGACATGAATGGCATAAGCGACAGCAAGTAAACGAAAATGGTGTCTGAAACGTTTGAAATGAAATATGACTGAATTGACAGCTGGCACAGTAGCGTCTTGCTCAGATTCACAGATGATATTTCGCCTGGAGACCTTAGGGCAGGGGTGTGGCTTGGGATTAGTCAGGGAGGGAGTGACAGGGATTGTTGCCAAGGCTGTGTATCCATCTGGTGAATAGGGACATGAGGAAAAGCATTTCTAAGTAAATCGTTGCAGCAGGCTCAACCGATACCATCACCCATTCCTTAGCAGAACATACCCTGCAGAGTTGTTTGAAACATGCTGTGATTTGCTCAAGTGGATTCCCGGAAAAACTAAAGAAGTCAACACGATCGTGCCATCCCCGAGAGAGACACACAGAGAGCCCTGGATGGGCCACAAAGATCCCCCCCCCAAAAAAAAGATCCCAAAAGACTCTAATGCACAGTAGGACGCATCAGTAGAGGGACTAGAGATGGTTTGCACATAGAATTACGTACTGAATAAATGAACAAAAAACCTGCTCACAGGCTCAAACGCACACATGCTCACAAGCACACAGGCAAACACAGACGAACGTAATCACAGTTTAAATAGTAACTGTATCATGCAACAATGATTCATGATCAACCAAGTCAGCAATAGAAAAGAGCTAAACTGGGACCATTGCCTTGATTCTACAGTAATCCGCTTCACTGTGATGACACACTTGTGTTGGTGATTATCTCTCTTTCTCTGTGTGTGTGTGTGTGTGTGTGTTACTACACTGCTGAGAACTCAAAGCCCTCACACCTACAGTAAACCCATGGGAAAAACCAGGAAATGTGATGTAACCTTACTTGCTAACTGGCGTGAGCGTGTATGCAAAGAGGCTGCCTTTGGGACCCTGCAGACAGCTCCAGCCAGTCTGGTGTATACAGACAGAGCACAACTCATTACACCTGTAGTCAATTATTGCTATTGTGGCTCTGCCCTTAAAGCCAGGCCAGGCTGTGGGTATTCGAGGAGAAGAGTATCTTCCAATACCAGTTACAGAGGACGCAAAGACTGAGGAGCGTGGCAAAGTCACGACTCAGAGTGAGATAAAAACAAAATACCTTATCTTGTTGTCTGAACTTTTTTCCACAATTCCCACAAAGTAATGCTGGTGACCCGAACACTAGAAAAAAAATCAACTTAATTGAGCGGTTTTGGCAGAATATTTACAGTGAAAGCACATATAATGATGGAAAAAGACAAATAATGCATGACAGATACCAGATCAGGGCAAAATAGGTGCCTGTAGAAACAGAGTCAAATCTGTGAGGCGTTGAATACTGAGTTTAGGGTTCGATTTCTCAGTAGAGCATTATGCTTGTCAAGAGATAGGGTAATAGGAATACGGCAGTGGAGGTAGGTTAAGGAATTAAATAGTATTGTAATTGGAATACACTTTTTTTCTAAAAACATGCTCACAATTCCAGTGAAGCAACCATGTGTTTGTATGCTTGGATGTATAAGCACATGATTGTTCTCTGGGATGGGTGCATATAAGTGTGTGTGTGTGTGTGTGTGTGTGTGTAATGTCCAACTATCCTCATGGGGACCAAATGTCCCCATGAGGATAGTAAAGTCAGAAGAAATTGGACTCATGGGGATCTTTTGCCGGTCCCATGAGCCAAAAGTCAATTTCTGGCTTAGGGTCAAACTTTTAGAGTTAGAATTGGGGTTTATTTAAGGTCCAGGCATTGTTGGTAATGTTTAGGGTTATGGTTAGGCATTACACCTAGGTAAAGTTTAGGTATAAATGTTTAACTTTATTGAGGTTAAGTTTAGGGTTAGGTTAGATTAGTGTTAGGTTAAGGTTAGGATTAGGGTAAGGTTCGAGTTAAGATTAGGGCAAGGGAGCATGCAATTTCTATTTTCTGGTTAGCTGTGTGGGTGTCCGTGTGTGTGTTTTAGCTAGTGTATTTGACTGACCTGGTCCCTCACTGGCGAACATTATATTTATATTTTGCAGCATTTTGCTGCGTCTGTGGCAAGGGTCTTTCTCTTTTTGCCAGACAGCGTAAGCGGAGCCGGACAAGAAGATTGAATGTCTATTATTGACTGAGTGAGTGAGTGAGTAACTGACTGACTGACTTACCTTGTTAAATAGCATAGTGATTAGAGAAGCAGACCTGCAAGCTATAGGTCCCACGATTGAATCTCCTCGCATTCAAAACAAAGTATGCTTTTGGATTTGTTCCAGATAGACAAAAACTATGCTGGCTATAACCTTCCCAATCTACATGATAGAAAAGCCTAAAATAAAACTGTTTACATTATAATGCGGCTGTTTCTGGTAGATCTTCAAATTACGCATCCGTGCATGCTTTTTCATTCAGGATAGACAACAACTTAGCTGGCAACATCCTTCAATAGCTACGTTATAGCAAGCCTAATTCAAAACGGTTTAAGGTTATCCAGTATTGCAACTATTACGTGTGTGTGTGTGTTGGTGTGTGCGTGCACACTGGCATGTCCGACGATTGGCAGACCGACCCTGAAGCTGTTCAACTTGACTGGAGATAGGCCACCACACATTGTCGTTCACTGACTGATACTTTCCAGTGTTTTATAATGCCCAGTGTGGAGCCAGGCCCTGTCTCTAGGCCTTCAGACACTCAACAAAAGGGCAAGAAATGAACAAAACCCTACCCGGGCCGGCCGCTGCATGCCTGAAACAGACGGCCTCACTGATAAATATTTCAAACAATCCGACAAAGAGCTCCCTGAGAGTGTCGAATAGGAGCCGGCAGCTTCCACACCAAGACAGCGAGCAGAGAAAACCGCATTAGAGCTGACAACATGCTCAATGGCCCTGATTCATGAAACATGTGTAGGTGTGAAACGAGCAGGTGTTGATGAATATTTGACAGAGCTGGTATTTTTCAATAATATCTTTGTTGTTCTCTTACAATCAAACTCAGGTCCGGCCGGAGACTGTAAACCAGAGTGCAAACATAAGATAATGCCTTATTTGAAATAAGACCATCATTATCATAAAAAACAACAATCGTCACGGTGACAGTAACAACAACCGCAATTATAAAAATAAGGTAATATAAAATAAGATGACAAGGAATATAGCACATATACAAAAAAATTATAAATAATGTATCACCACCTTATTAATGTATGATTTTTTTTCCATTCACTTTATGCTTTATATTAATTTTATGTTACCTTATTTCTGTTGTTCATGCATTTTGAAGTGGGAATTGCCTTTGTGTCTATCGTGCACTAACGAACATGCTTTGCACTGCTTTTTAGCAGTAAAAGGCTATAATTTATGCTGAAATCTGTCAATTTATAGGTTGATGATCGCCCTGCATAAACTACGGATGTGTCATATGTAAATAAGGAAAAGTGCAGTGAATTTTCACGTGCCGGTTCATCAATCTGCAATTACATCTACGCTCATTTTAGAGAGGTGGGACAGGCTCGTTTTAGAGACGAGGGAGGGGCTCATTTTGGAGAGGTGGGACAGGCTCATTTTAGAGAGGTGGGACAGGCTCATTTTGGAGAGGTGGGACAGGCTCATTTTGGAGAGGTGGGACAGGCTCATTTTGGAGAGGTGGGACGGGCTCATTTTGGAGAGGTGGGACAGGCTCATTTTGGAGAGGTGGGACAGGCTCATTTTGGAGAGGTGGGACGGGAAATGATCATATGTCTCCCTCCACACTTGAATCTGAGATATTTTCATGAATGAGAGCCATTGTCTCTGACTAGTTTATCTTAGCTCTGTTTTCCCACTTTTCCTTTCGGTCACGTTCACTGACTTTGGCTGCCTTACTCTCTCTCTGTATATATACAATGTACCTGTCTTCGTATCTCTTTTTCTCTCATTCCCTCTGTCTTTCTTTGTTTGCCTGTCTCTTTATCTAACTTTGGAACAGCAAGTAACTGTTGATTGGTGACAACCTCAGAAGAAACATGTTCTGGGACGACTGCGGGTGAATGTACGTTTAGATTGAATCCCAGAGTTGGCAAGGGGAGAACCGCATCCTGTCCTCCAGCTGAACATTTAAGCCTAACTGAGCCCTATGTGGAAGCCCAAAGCACACTAACATAGTAGGCGTTAAGTTAAAAGTGGAAAATAACATATAGGTTGAACTCTTTAATGAATGCAATGTAATCCTCTACTGACGGTGAAAGGGACTGAGCTGATGGGGGGGCTATTAGCTTTGTGTCCAATGCTAGTGCAAACATGCTGTGAGAATATGATATGGAATATTACCAATCCTTGTTGGGACACTGATTGATGCAAAAATGAACAGAAAACTGCTTTGGGGGACAAAAAAACAAATTATTAAGCAAACGGTCTATTAATGTGAGTCTATATTAGCAAGCATGTAAATGTAAAATAAAAACAACTATGGGCGCCATGATTTGACGCCTTCTTTGTTCATTCATGTAATTTGCCTTTAAACATGCTTGAGGAAGAATCTGCTGATACAAGAAGCCCCTGTCACAAGCCCCAACTAAATAGAGTTCTTAGAGTGTTGTGTGGTCAATGCGGACAGACCATATACATTACATACTCCCATTATGTAACTGTTAGACAGAAAGCCTGTCTGTGTGTCTGTGTATGTGCATATGTGTGTGTTTTGTGTGTCCATCTGGCAGTGTGGATGTGCCTGGGCGTGTGGCCGTTTGTACGGGTAGTGGCGAGGCCTGTGATGGCAATGCAGTGTTCAGGAGATTCAAAGCAATCATCTTTCCCAGAGGGGATTACAGGACTAAAGCCAGAGTGTCCCATTCCGCAAGGATAAAGCCCACAGTATTAATCTAGTGAAGTAGGCCTGGTCACAGCCCCTCCCCCTATGTCCCAGCCCCGCCCAACCCTCACAACACGGCCCCTCCCCCCATTCCCCAGCCCCGCCCACATACTTCCTCTCTAAAACCAGGCAGGGCCAACGCCCATTGTGTTGCCACTGTATCCGTTTTTGTCCTTCTGTCAATCTCTCTCCTAACTCTCAAAATCTGCTTCCCCCACTATGTCTTCCTCCACTTGTTGCACCCAGAAACACACAAAAACATATATGTGCACCTAGCCTATAGGCAGCTATGTACTGTTCATCCATATCCTCCCTGGCACTCTGTAAACACGGCTTGGTCTGTGCTGACTCCAGAGGGCTAGCGCTGCTCTCCATAGAGCAGACTTGACACGCGCCTCAACACCCCTGCACTCTGACTCCCACCCACACAGGTTTTGGATTCAGTAGGCTCGCTGTCAGCTCTGTGGAAGCTCTGGGGCCAGTGGGTGTGTTTGGGTGTCAGGGAGTTTCGTGTTACTGTGGATCCGCAGTCTCATTCGGATCTAGGAAGCAGTCAGAGATCAGATTCTAAAAGGTTTCAGACACAATCTGTCACAGGGACAGAAGCCAAAGGATAAGGAATGCTGTGTATCCCGTGTCATGGAAGTGGCACCCGAGCTTGTTTTCGGCTTCAGGACACTAATCCATTTTAATGCAAACGCCGGATTTAACCGACCACCCATCATGGACCCAACCTGTGTACACCCAATGGGGAGAGATGACGTGTCTATGCTGTTGCAGTACCCCATCAAAGTTCATTATGTGTAGGTTATGAATTGTCTTAATATTTGCATAATCAATTTGAGGAAAAGTCTACAATATAAAATTACTAAAAGTTTCTAATGAGATGTACACATTTTCCAAGTCCACAGACATTTCACTGTAGCTGGTGGACCAGCTTATGGCAATCCGCAGAGACTGGGAGGACAAGGCAGCACTGGGCGAATTCTGACCCAAACCCACATGACCGTGCTGAGGCAATTTGCCCTGCCCCCCGCAGGACCTTGGGTCACTGTCGGTATCCTGACCAAAACTGCACTTTAATATGTTAATATCTGGTTACCTCACAACCAAATAACTTTATTCACCTGACCAAAACGTGAGTTTGAGGAAATAAAAATACACCGCAAACATTTATAGCAAAAATGCTATAAAGAGGCAAATGAGGAATCAACAAGTATTTTGCTCTGGTTTACACTCACACTATTACAAGGTCTGGGTAGATTAGATAGTTGTAGTCAACAAGTTGGATGCAGTAGCACAGATCTGACAGACTTTGACAAGGTCTACATTTATATGACCAGACCACTGGGACAGAGCATCTCTGAAAGGTCAAGGCTCGTGGGGTGCTTTCGGGCAGCAGCGGTGGGTATCTACCCACAGTTGTCCAAGGAGGGACAAACCAGAAACCAGCAACAGGGTGTTGGTGCCCAAGGCTCATCAATGCACAAGGATAACGAAGGCTATCCATTCTGGTCCAAACCAACAGAAAGTCTACTCTGGCAGATGTCTCAGAAAATGTCAATGATGGTGACACGAAGAATGTGTCACAACACACAAGGCATCGCACCCTGCCGTGTGAACAGCGTCGTAGATGCAGACCGATCTGAGTGACATGGGCAAGCAAGCGTCGGAACTGGACCTTGGAGCAGTGGCAGAAGGAGCCATTGTCCAATGAGTCACATTTTCTTTTACATCACATGGACGGCGGTGTACGTGCGTGCCGTTCACCTGGCCAAGCGATGGCACCAGGATGCACTGTGGGAAGACAACATGTCGGTGGAGTGAGTGTGATGCTCTGTTGGAAAACCCTGGGTCCGAGCATGTGGTTGTCAATTTGACATGTGCCCCCTATCAAAACCACGTTGCAGGCCAGGTACACCCCTTCATGGCAATTTATTCCTTGAGGGCAGTGGCATCGTTTAGCAGGATAATGCGCCCTGCCACACTGCACACATTGTTCAGGAATGGTTTGGGGAACATGATGAGGAGCTCAAGGTGTTGCCCTGGCCTCCAAATCCCCCAGATTCCAGTCCGATTGAGCATCTGTGGGATGTGCTGGACCAACAAGTCCGATCCACGTTGGCTTCACCTCGCAAATAACAGGACTTGAAGGATCTGCTGCTAATGGTGCCAGATACCACAGGACCTTCAGGGGTCTTGTAGAGTCCACGTCTCGGTAGGTTGGCACAGTTTGGGAGGCCCACGGAGGACCAACAGAACATTAGACAGGTGGTACAGAACTCTGTACCTTTTCCTTTTTTTCAAAAAAGTTTTGAGTGAGGAACAGAAGTGTTCAATTTGCAGTGGTCTCTTAATTTTTACCCTTCTGTTCCTCACTCAAAACAATTATTTTTCTATTTTTTGGAGAGAAAAGAAAAAGGTTCAGTGGTCTCGGCGATGTGTGTGTTATATATATATATATATATATATATATAAGCCAAAACATTAGTTGCCCACAATAATCTATTGCGATAACAATATTAGGCCATGGCCATCTGTCCTTTAACCAAGCTTAATCTTTAACATAAAGTAAAATGTTTGTATTTTTTTGCTCTACATGAAACATGACATTGTTTGATACATGTAATTTTACTGAAACAGAGGCTCTTTCTGTTCGCAAGGCCATCTTTTGAAACATCTTATTGCCTTGTAACTATGGTATTGTTTCATCACTGCAAAAACATTATCATTGTTATCAATCCATTATCCATTCTGTGTAGTATTTAGGTATTCTTATGGCTTAACACTGCCACTAGGCCTCTACTTACTGTTCTTGCTGTTCTCACACTGGCCTTCTTAACCAAACCTGGCCTTCTGACGCTGCCTTCATGTGCATCAAGGACTAAACACACACTTTCACCAATGATCACACTACATAACTTGTCAGTAAAAACAAAAGTGGAAAGGTCTCACTGCCAGTCCATGTTTCCATTAAAAGACTAAGATGCAAAGATAAAGAAGCGCTTCAGCATTATAATCATTACTTAATCTCAATAAACTCAGAACTTTAATCTAACATTAACATAGTCTGTCCATGAAACATAAGCGCTAATTTCGCCAAACTAATGGATGGGACCTGGGAGAGTATACATCTTGACCAGTCATATGAGACTTTCAATTGACCAATCAGAAATCAATAGATCATAATTGAGCCGTTTTCTTTCCTCGTTGTCGTTATGACTGGGCCGAAGAATGCTATCCTTCACTTTATATTACAACATTCTGAGAAAAACAGTAATAATGCGCTGTTTATTAATTCATGAACTCAATCATACACAGTCAGTTTAAGAAAAATGAAACACTTTTTGTTTTCTGAGACTCTGACATACACAGAGCAAACACCCTGGACTCGCAGGAATATTGCCCAAAATGTTGGCACAATATAAACAATTACGAAGTGTAGGGGATGTCCTCTTTGTCTGCAGAAGATCCCAAAGGGAAACTGGCAGCCCAGCCTCTCAAGCCTGCGCGAATTGTATTAGCTACAGTATTTGACTATTCCTTATTCCTTGGTGGAGCGAACTGCGACTAGTTTCGCGTGTGATTCAGTCACACGCCTACGAAAGACACAGACGTTCACTTCCATGGATACAAATGAACTTCAGGTGAAGGGAGTAGGTGGTCTTACTTGCAAATGTCACAAGTGACAAGATCGCTCACTACTCATTTCGGACAAATACAAACCACGGAATTGATCCTAAACAGATGACACTGAATCAAAAACTGTGAGCGCTCTGAGCGTTTCCGTAAGTGTTTCCTCGGTCAGTTTTTACTAAGAGAGCGCAACGCTGTCCTTGGTTCTGAAATACATCATTCTGGTACGCCGCGCTCATCGCAACAGGCAACAAGGTTGATAAGCAGCTTTATTACTGGGAATTAAAATGGGACGTTTCTCAAAGCTTAATCCTTACTCTGTTTCTAAAAACAACGTGATCTGAAACCGATGTAAAAGTAATTTATATGTACCGAACTTGAAAACCATAAATTGAAAGTGTTTACGATATATTTTACAACATTTATTTACAAGACAAATCAGCAACGAATCGTTTGACATTTGTTTTTGTAAAATCAGCTTGGTCGTTATCAGTAAACGCTTGTTTTTGTTAACTGAATAAGCTCATAGTTTTCAACTTGATTCAATTGTTCATCAACCTACCTGAAGTTGTTTTCAGCGGACCGTCGTCGGTTCAGGATTGGAAAATGTCTCCCTAGTGCTACCCCCACCTGCTAGTTCATACTGCTGCCTCATTCCAAACGATTTGCCATCAGGGAAAACTCACCCACCCCGGCCCCGCCTTTACCCAACAGCCTCCGCCTGTTAAACAAGATGGCCGTGCCCTCCTACGTCACAAGCCCTTAATGAAAGTGAGGCTCCGTGAATTGTGTGTTGTAATTGGTTACTGATAATATCCAGCGAGGAGACTGATTTACACTAGCCTGTTGATTATGGTGGAACTGTAATTGTGTGGAAAGGGAAGCTCAGAACTTGCAACATCTGGGCAAAAAAACCTGAATTCACCTTAAAGGCATTGTCCAAAAGATAATTTTTAGCAACTTTTTGTTTGTTGTCAAATATCTGTGACTTAATGGCTTGAGTGTTGCTAATGATAATAAAAAAAACCAAGTGGCATTTGAACCTATTGGAGCATTGTGTCTCATCCTGTGCATCACCCACTAGGGACAGACTTTTGGGCTGTCATCCTCTAACCATGTTCATTTTACTTGTGTCCTTGAGGCTACAACCTGTATATGTCTTTTGCACTGTATCCAGGTAACCTTTTGGCACCTGATTTAGCATCTGATTTCAGTTAGCACATTTGACTGTTCTTTTTATTTTCTTATTTATAATATACCGTTATTACTGTAAACAGCTTTAAATTAAATGACTTGTAAATTGTCTTACCCATTTCCTTCTAAGATTCTGCAACATAACGAATAACTGTTGTATTAATCTAAATGTAAACTGTTTAGGTTAATCCTACATTTGCCAGACTTCTGGAGGTATGGCGACGCAAGAAATGCTCACATTGGCCCGAGTAAACACTATTGGAGGCCACATCATATCTTCTGTGGACCTGATAAAATTCAACCTGATTTTTAGGTGTGATTATTCTGATATTTAACAGGAGCTGTGTGAATAAGATGCATTTGTTTGGTAGAATGAATTCCCAAAACATAAACCCAGGTGTCAATGGAATGTGAAACAGTATTTTTATGGCTAATCTCTCTGTATATCTGGTAAACAGGTCAGATGTATGTATTTAAGACAGAAGTGTGCCAGCAAACACTGAAACACATGCCAGGTCTTCATCGCTGACATGTGTCTACTCTGCCGTGTCACATTGTTCATCTTTCTAGTAGAAATGTCAGTGTGTGTCTACCAGAGGGAGAAATAGAGACAACGTGACACGGGTGAACACATACACGTCAGTGATAAATAAATAGCCCACGTGTGTTCCAGTTTGTGCCTGTGTACCTCTGTCTTCACAAATAAATACAGCTGACCTGTTAGACAGAAATACCTACAGGATTCCATTTAGTTCATATGCTGTTCTGTGTTTGGGTTTGGAGAATGAGTTTCATCAAATACAATAGAGCTTTTAGACTGAAGGATGAATGATAAACATACACTGTGCATTCAAGTAAATGTACCACCTTGTCTGTGTGTGTATTTGAAATTGGAAGATTTCACCTGAAATGATTGCCTGATATCACAGTAGATACCGCAATTCAAGCTTGTTTCTTCTTAGCCTGTACTGATTGAGAAAAAAACTATTTTGGGAACTGGAGGCTTTCCAGTGACGACTTTCTAATGTGTATTGCTAAACACATCCTGGAACATGATCCCTAATATAGTCCCTTGTGGCATCTTATTAACCTGTTGTGGAAAGCATATCAATCTCAGAGTTTATCAATGCCTTGCACAGCTCAGAAACAAAATTATGAGACCGCTGCATCTTTCTCTTTCCTTTCCAAAAAAGTTGAAAATGAATGTTTTGAGTGAGGAAAAGAAACCAATCAATTTGCAGTGGTCTCTTAATTTTAAACCGCAATATTTCGTGTCCCTGTCAATCAACAGTGTTCTTTTCACCAAG
>JACXGJ010010893.1:0-20933 GCA_016801105.1 Esox niger | reverse complement strand
ATGCCTAATTTTGTTCGAACAATCATTGCACACTTCCTGTAAATGGTATAAACTTCGTTTCACTTCTCAAATATCACTGTGTTTGTCTCCTATATGATATATTTAACTGATTTTTTTTATCCTAAGAACCAACGATTTATGAAGGAAAATCATGGACATTAACAAGGTTGCCCAAACTTTTGCAGACCACTGTATATAAATCTTTGTTACTTTCGCTGAAGCCTTTGTGAAGAAGCGTTAAGATGTTATCAATAAAACTGCTGAATCCCACCAAAAATGATTTCACAAAGATTACCACCGAATATCATCTTTCCAAATGCTAAAGCAACAATACAAACCACATTGTAAGCACATGATATATAAAAAAATAAGTCAATTGTCTAGTTACCTACAATACATACAGTGGGGCAAGAAAGTATTTAGTCAGCCACCAATTATGCAAGTTCTCCAACTTAAACTTTCAACTCCCTCCAAAGATTATCTATGGGGTTGAGATCTGGTGACTGGCTAGGCCCCTCCAGGACCTTGAAATGCTTCTTATGAAGCCACTCCTTTGTTGCCCGGGCGGTGTGTTTGGGATTATTGTCATGCTGAAAGACCCAGCCACGGTTCATCTTCAATGCCCTTGCTGATGGAAGGAGGTTTTCACTCAAAATCTCACGATACATGGCCCCATTCATTCTTTCCTTTACACGGATCAGTCGTCCTGGTCCCTTTGCAGAAAAACAGCCCCAAAGCATGATGTTTCCACCCCCATGCTTCACAGTAGGTATGTGTTCTTTGGATGCAATTCAGCATTCTTTCTCCTCCAAACTGAATAATCCAAATGCTCTCTAGCAACCCTCAGACGGGCCTAGACATGTACTGGCTTAAGCAGGGGGACACGTCTGGCAATGCAGGATTTGAGTCCCTGGCGGCGTAGTGTGTTACTGATGGTAGCCTTTGTTACTTTGGTCCCAGCTCTCTGCACGTCATTCACTAGGTTCCCCTGTGTGGTTCTGGAATTTTTGCTCACCGTTCTTGAGACCATTTTGACAACACAGGGTGAGATCTTGCATGGAGCCCTGGATCGAGTGAGATTAGCAGCAGCCTTGTATGTCTTCCATTTTCTTATAATTGCTCCCACAGTTGATTCATTCACACCAAGCTGCTTACCGATTGCAGATTCAGTCTTCCCAGCCTGGGGCAGGTCTACAATTTTGTTTCTGGTGTCATTTGACATCTCTTTGGTCTTGGCCATAGTGGAGTTTGGAGTGTGACTGTTTGAGGTTGTGGACAGGTGTCTTTTATACTGATAACAAGTTCAAACTGGTGCCATTAATACAGGTAACGAGTGGAGGACAGAGGAGCCTCTTAAAGAAGAAGTTGCAGGTCTGTGAGAGCCACAAATCGTGCTTGTTTGTAGGTGACCAAATACTTATTTTACCCAGGATTTTACCAATAAATTCATAAGAAATCCTACATTGTGATTCTCTGGATTTTAATTTCTCATTTTGTCTCTCATATTTGAAGTGTACCTATGATGAAAATGACAGGCCTCTCTCATCTTTTTAAGTGGGAGAACTTGCACAATTGGTGGCTGACTAAATACTTTTATGCCCCACTGTACCTATAGTCAACCTGTTGATATTCAAGCAAAGTAAGTATTAATTATGTAAATCTAGGAAAGATTAAAAAGATCCATGCTGAGTAGGCACAGATGGCAATCAACAGACCTCAGAGCTTAATTGGAGAACTTAATATAGAACCTCCTTGTTATCACCATTATTTTTCCACTTGTCTAGTGAACGCAACTCAGATTAAGGAAGTCACCAAAGCTGAGAAAATGACAGTGGGACTGTCAATGTCATGTATTATCCATAGCATATCCAATTTCTGGTTCTTATCATGCTGGTCCTCAAGTTTATACCTGAATCCCTATGAGCTGGAGTCCAACCTGGATTCAGCTCCCAGGGCCCAAGTTGCCATGAGTATTCATTATGGCTAAACAGACATATTTTATTACTAAACCCACTGCCCACCGCTGGACTCCCAGGACTGTTGGTAAATATCCTGTTAAAAAACAGAAGTGATCTCTTCATTTCATATTTGTTGTATTATTGAAAAGTAAAATGTATTGCATCGTGCACTCAGAAGTGAGTCCTGAAGTTGATGGATTCACGTTTCTTTGACACTCCCAAGTCAGACAATATGGGTGGTTTGGGATTCATGGCTCAATTAAATTAATCTGTGTGCTTGGATGTCTGACTCCAGGCTTGTAAGCTTGTTTGCTATTGTTTTTCTTTTCGCCTTCAGCCCTTAACATACAGACAATAACCAACACTGTATCCCAAACGCATACACTCATTTTAAGTATTTTCTTCAATCCACATATTATATTAATCAAACAATGGATTAAATATTTTATAAAAAAGGGTTGCTCCTGGTTGTGGTCAAATGAACAGCCAACTTCCAAAATAGGCACCTTCCTCTGGCCTTTCCCATAATAACCAAACCAGGTGTGTTAGATACTCTAGAGAACACATCATTGTTGCATAGACACAGTGTTATTCCTTAACTTGCATGCACACGCATACATGCAAAATTGTTTTTCCTAGTGAGGACCGAAATGTGAGTACCATTAAATGAACAAATCTCCCCAAATCGAAACCCCTAATGCCTAAAGCTAATTCTAGTCCAACTCCAATTCTAACTTTTGCCCTAAACCTAATTGGCCATTAATGTTGATATTTGTCTGATATTTTTAATCCATCCGCCTTACTCCTTTCTGTTGCTTGATTCTATATTCAGTATGTCATTTTATATTCATGTATAGCTATCGTTTTCTATCACATATCATTCTCGCACAGTCTGTGATGGTTGCTTGCACATGCAGAAGCATTGGGCCCATAATTTGAAGCATTTAAGAAGGGTGACACTACAGGATATCACGTGACATCGGCCAATAAAACCTATATTGGCAGGCGTGCCTTTTACCAATGGCCAAAAAGGTGGAATATCTTTCTGTACCCTCGGGCAAGGCACTTAACCCTAATTGCTCCTGTAAGTCGCTATGGATAAGCTTGTTTGCTAAATGACTGAAATGGAAATTTTGGGCCGCCGGTGAGAATGTCAAACAGACTTACTGTTCTCCAAAGGATATGGGGGTTGGTACATACTTGGCATGTCAGAGAGTGGATGGTACACGTGTTACATGTTTGTGGCATGCCATCATGTGCCACAGTACACGGTTTGATTAGTCTGGGCAGAAAGGAATTCTTTATTGGTCGAGCTCCGGTTGACATGTCATAAACTCACCGCACTTGTGGCCAGGTGTTTGAATACCGACAATGCCTAGGGGTCCAGCATAGGGCATCTCAATTTCACTCTGTGCAGACCAGAATGGCTGGGTGGGTGTTGGACAGCCCTGTCATTTATCAGTGCCCTCTAGAGACATCTTCTGGTAGGTCAGATGCCTTCTTCTGCTGTAGAGTAAAACGAGGAGTCAATGGGTATTAAAAAAGAGATTTGCATTGGCATGTGTAATAGTTTTGGCAAATCAAGTTTTGCATAATACTTCCCATATGTGATTATGGTTACTTGAGAGAACCATGAGAGAACAAGGTAATGTTCCCAGAGCAGAAACTAGCACAAAAAACTGGCCTGCTCTTAGAACTTATAAAAATGATCCTTTTTTGTTTTCCTCTACAACTTTTTTTTGTTTTTACTATGTGACCAAGCACAATGCCGGACGAGACCGGCTCAAAATGATCTCTTTTGATCATGGCAAGCAAAAATACTGTATTAAATTATTTGGCAATACAGTGACAGTGTTTTCAATGGAGTGTGGAGACTAAGGCCGATGTAATTTTGATGTGTGCTAGTCTAGAGAAATAGTTTTTCTGAAAAATCCACTTGAAGACCAAATTTCAGGCTTTTGGCAGAGGCAAGCAAATTTTGAAATATACTAACATGGTACTCTAATATAAGTCACACATTAGTCGTCTGAGTGTGGTACAGTGGCATTTTTTATGAGAACAGAAAACCATATTGCATGGTGATCTTTTATATCACCATTTAAGGACCCAGGACAAGTGGAAGCAAAAATCCCCATAACATCAATGAAAAAATATAGAAATCTGGGATGGGGCACCAACATTGCTGCTGCAACTTTGAAGGTCCCCAAGAACACAGTGGTCTCCTTCATTGTAAAATGGAACTAGTTTAGATCCACCGACACTCCTCCTGTCCGGGTTCCTGTGTGAAGATGGGAGAACAATTATCCTAGAACAGTTGTGTCAAGCTTGTAGTGTCAGACCCAAGAAGATCTGTTTCTGTAATCACTGCTGAAGGCGGTTTTGAAAAGCACTGATGTGATATTTCAGTGTTATTTAAACATTTGCAAACATAAAAAAATAAATGATTATGTGGGATTGTTTATAGATTGATCAGGCAAATAAGGCTGAATAAAAGTGAATGTGAAAAATGTTGAACAAAAGCTTAATGTGTCTGAATATTTCCAAATACACTGTATTTCATTTGACACCAAACTCACTGATGGACAAAAAGCTGAATGTTCATGAAAGATTATGTTGAATTTCATTTATATATTGAAAAGCCACAACACTTTGTAGAATGTAATTTCATAACAAAAAACAGCATCACAAACATCCAACAAAGAGAGACTATATATACATTACATATAGTCCCTAACCTTAAAAATACAAATTCATAGAACTTCATTCCAAATTAGAAAATCTGTGCACTCTTTGTACATCACAAAATGGAAATGAATTTGTTACACAGCATTGGAATTTCAATTGGAGCTGGTCCTAAGGTCAGATAGCTGTGGGATGTTTAGTTATACATGAGTTACCCACATTCTTCAGTTGTTTTCTTTTGCACTTTGTTTGATTTGTCAGCTTAAACTTGCTATGATGGGCAAGCTTCTGTTAAACATTAAATTAAGTAGACTAATGAAAATGTTATTTGCCTGTTTTTCTTGCACTTTGCCTGGAACCCACCAATATTGATTCCAAAGGGTACACTAGCCATTTGGAAAAAAAACTGAACATTTAAAAGAGATCTTATTTCTTCACAATTGCTACAAACGCCTACCCTAATTTATATAAACCAAACTGTTTTCAATTTGTGACAAAATGTTCATGATTTGGCAAGAAATGTAGCTTTTCCACAGTTTTGTTTGTGTACCTTGTCAGATACCTTTAGGCACTTGATCTAGGAATACCAGAATAAATGGTGGACAACTGTCATCACTTGGGTTAAAGGTTTCTTTGCTGAGTCTCATCTGCACATATCAAATGCCAGTCAGCACCCCCTACGCAAAGCATGTTCTTAGGGCTATGGGTCAGATGACATGAAAATGCGTCTCTTCGGACACTCACACCAGTGGTGTGTTTTGTGATGAAAGAAGCACACGTGAAGCAAAGATCTACTGAATGTTATGACGTTTCTTTGAATGCTGGTATGAACTGATGATGATCGATGTTTGTCTGTCCAGTAATTATATTTAATCGTTTTAAGTGTTTGTGCAAAGAATAGATCAAGTTAATTTACAGTGGTATTTAGCCCAACATTTAAGTTAATCTACATACCTAGAGTGTGTGGCAAGTAGGTGTAAGTCTTCAACATAATCGTTGGACTCAAGTTAGACCCTGTTTCAGTTTTTCCAATTGAGAATGGCCCAAAGTCAACATTTAGGGCTCTTTTCTAAGTGCATGTGCACTATGTCATCAGGCGCTGCCATTGGCGCTAAACTGTTCAGTTTGACCACTGGTGAGAAAATAATCATATTTCTGTAATAAGAATGATATTCTCATTGAAAATGCTCAGTCAATATCGAATGAAAACCTAGCTACTTGGAATGAGGGATTGCTATCAAAACTTAAAAAGGTTATTGGTTTGTCTGTATAACTGTCTTTGATTTCAGGTAAAATACATTCTGGATTCCGAGTAATTTTTACAGAGGAACTAATAATAACACAGGGTTGTACGTGTCCCATTGCTTTGTGAAAACATATTCTGCACATTTGCTTTGCTGTATTTTACATTTGTTATACTGTTCGGTTTTATAAATGCATCAGTGTTTTGTGATTTATTATTTTTCTGTGGGCCTAAGGAAGTATAGTTGCTGCTTCAGCAGGAGGTAATTGGGACCCAAGTAAACAATAAACAAGAAACAGGATGACAGAAATTATACAAGATCAGCTGGATAACAGAGTAAGCACTCCCATGTAGTAGCTAGTATCATCTTTAATCTGCACCAGTGAAAGCATTACCATGTTGATTTAAATCACAGTTGGTAACGCACACTCCATCTTAGCATAACAAAATACTTGAATGCACTCCCACAGTTCTAAAACGCTGACTGTGCAAGCAACAGGACTCCCAGTTTGTCATTTTACTGATTGAAAAGACACCCCACATAATAAGGGAACTATTTGTGGGTATACAGATATACTACTCACAATATTTCATGTTGACTGTGCAAATTACATTTAACGTCAAATTGATCAATATTTGAATGCTATAAACCACTGGTGCCAATGACATCTAACATGCTGTCCCGTGGTCTTGTACAGCCATCCACAATCTCATTAAACCACATTTTATTTGAAATGATTGATTAACAACAGGTGTTGACACAGTGAAACAGTGTTGACTTGCAGGCGCTTTTCAAATATAAAAATATCTATTTTACACAGTGGATTTATGAGATATTGCCGAGCAATGTTGCTTGCAACTGAGGGTGTATAAGACACTAAAGCAATGAATAGTAATGAAAAAACATAGACTCAAAAGTGTCTTAATAGGGTATTGGAACTTCTTTGGAAATATGCAAAATAATTGCTGTTTTAAAGATGGTGGTAGATAAAGAAATTTGCAAGCACCTCTCCAATCTTTCAGTTGGTTGCCTTAACACTCATACCTCTTTCAGTCACTGAGCTTTCTTTTTCTAGTAATGGCAGTAAAATAATAGACATTTGTTTCTGCATGCTTCTGCATACCTGTGAAAGCACCTGCATTCAATACACAGTGCATTCCTAATTGACTTAAGGGTTTTCTTTCATTCAAATCCGATGAAGAAATATTAAGCCTCATTTATTTAGTTCTCTCCTACAGAGAGAAATAGCATTGTCAAAATAAATATTCCAACTATTGCCCTTCACATAGCTTTACTGAGAATCCCTAATTGAAACGGGATCTCCGATGTGGACATAGAAGAACCCTTTTGGAAGAAATTTCTGCAGAATTGTTAGTGACATACCTTTTGTTGCCCCATTGCAGAATTTTGTGCTCTGTCACTAGTAATGAATACATTTTTGGAATAGATCGATTTTTTTTTTTTTTGTGATCTATTGATGGCCAACATCTGCCCTATAATACTCCAACCAGACATAGCCATGAACTACTCTGATATCGTAATTTCAACCTTCAGACAATGTAAATGAAATACCCCATTATAGTTAATTGGCTTCATAGCACCTCACCTAGTGTTTTTCTAACACCTCACTAGGAAGTGAATTATCTTTAGGTTACCATGGCAGCACATCTTGGGGTGCTAGTACCGTTTTGTGTGTGTGTGTGTGTGTGTGTGTGTGTGTGTTAGTGTGTACGACCGCATGTGTGTTCTAGTGTGTGTGTGTGCATGCATGCGTGTGTGTGAATAACACAATCTGGTGTGACTGGAGATGCTCCATGAAGTGTGAGTTCAAGGTGTGAGTGTGTGAGATCATATTAACAAACCGATGGTTCTCAAGAGAGGGCATGGTACTCACCACCATGTGTTACGAGATCAGCCATCCATTTTAGGTACGTTAACGAAACAGCACATCATACCGAAAACAGATCCAAGATCAGGGCCCGAGTTTGAATTCTTTCCATATTTTAATGCTAATTCATGACAGAAATTCACTACTTATTCTGTGATCATTTTATATCAAGATTTTTTTATTCATTAATTGAATTGACTTGCTATTCAAAAATAGAAGAAAATCCCCCTTATAGGTCTCTTAGAGGGAGAATGACTATCTTGGTATTAAAACCAGTGGCCTGAAATCAGCAGCATGACCTCGAGAACAGCTCCAAGCTCTTTGGCTGCGTTTTTTTGATCACATCCATTTGAACAGCACACAACAAATTTAGCATCCCCAATGAAACCCCATTCCTAACTATTTCTTAGGTCTTATGAAAACTGGTTGAAAGGAAAGCAATAATTAGGGGAAAGGGTGTTCTTTTGGATGCAGATGTTTTATAAAGTGGTGAATATCGAGTTGGAGTAGACACTTGAAAAGGTGCTATTGCTCAGGCTGACAGCCTTTTGATTTCAATTGTATTGAGACTCTGGTGAAAATTGAGAGGAATAATAAAAATAATTGATAACCATAATTACATTAATAGAAAACGGAACAAAGTATCAGCTCTAGGAGATGTGGAATGTTTGGGTAAATATTTAGACAGTGAGTGTTTCTATGTGTGTCTATGTATTTGTTTGAGTGTGTGCCCAGAACTGTGTAGGTGGCCAGACAGGTCAAGTGTTCAGCAATCTTATCGCTTATTCAGTCTCTTAGTATGAGAAAGTCCCCGTCTGACAGGCAGTGGGTGAACAAACAGCTCATGGCTGGGCTGTGAAGGATCCTTGATAATGCTGCAGGCTTTCGTCAGGCATCATTTCAAATAGATGTCATGGCTGGGTGGGAGCACAGCCCGGGCGATGTATTAGTCACCACCTATTGGTCGTGTATAATAGTCCCCATACCAAGCGCCGAAACAGCTAGTCAGGATTCTTATGATGCAGTGTATTTGGAGAAGACCCAGGGTTACATTCTGAATTTCTTTAGTCGGGTTGCTATTGCCTCCAATTTACAACATTCAGGGTCCATTAGAAGTCCTAGGTCATCTGGACTCGATGGAAATGTTTCTATTGCGCCCTTTGTTGAAGGACTAGATTATCCGTGGGAATTTAATAAGGCCGCCCTGTACGTCAACGCATACTGTCTGAAGAATTTGTGCTCTTCAATAAAAATATCTGTTTCTGTATATCTATGTGGAGTTTAGTGTCTTACCATTTGACTACCAGACCATCTGGTATACAAAGGTGGTGGCAGCGTTGATGCTTAGTTCCAGCAACTGCTCCACCTGCTGGTGGTTCCTAACGTTTTTATAGGTTTTTATCCATGCATGCCAGGTAAAATCCAATGGTGATTACATGTGGGAAACTCAAACTCTTGACTTAATAAGAATCCCCCAAAAAATTTTTGGGCAGATAAATATAACAAAACATTAATGATAAAATGCAATGTATATCAATTGTTTGTTTACTAGCATTATGGTTTACTTTGTGTAGTTACTTTTACATTTGAATCTTGTTGGCAATTAGCAAATCTGCGATTCACAACCAACAAAGTGCTTCAATGCATCCAACTTATACTGTATTTACAACTTTGGCAAATTCCCACCTGCCATTTGGTTACGAATGCAGCCTGTCAAGGCAGTGGGCTTAAGGGATGTAACTTGTGTCTGCTGCCTTTGACCAATCAATATATTTAATGTATCACTACAGTGAAAGCACTCAAGAAACAGTAATGGCCCATTTAGGGGAGAACTTGGTCCAGTCAACTCAGCAGGCCTTCACACGTGCACATACATACTCTACACATGTGCACAAATATACGCTACACTCCCCGTACGTGCCTCCCCTTAGTGCCATTTCCACCCCACTGGAGTTGATCAAATCAAGTTTGCCTATCATCCCTATGGCAGGTCCCCAATTGCATGGTGGAAATTGCCTGCACCCCTCGCCACCGCCAGAACACTCTTTGCATTTGTCTTTTTCATGCTGTGTGTCGACCCCCAAAGAGATTTCCAATGAGTCATGTCTCCCTCCAGAATGGGTGAGTGGATTTTGGCTAGGCACAACATGTCGATTAACATTGTGTTCCTAATGCATTACGATTTTGTTTTTGTTTACAGGTTTCTTATCTGCCTGCCTGTAAGCTACTTCCACTTCAGGTCCAATAGGCTTTACGATCAAATTATGTATCTTAGGCCCCCCCAGGCACTACCCTTTTGTGGAGTATCTCATTAACAGCTAACCACTGGAGACACACACCACTGCATTGTGGGAATCAAATGCTTTTTCCCTACATGTTTTGTGCTTCTAGCTGCATTCCAACTTTAGCCCTGATGGGCAGTCAGTAGTAGCTGAAAACTTTTCAATGATATACAGGCATCGAATTGACCCCGCCGATGAAATCATTCTCCATCTGTTTGTTCGTTTGTTCATTGACACATGTGCTTGTATAGGTTTGTATAGAGAATTTGCTAGATCAAATGTCTGAGTTTGTGGCCAGATCCAAACTATTCTTACTGTTTTTATAAAAATGTCACTGCTAGTTTAAAAGAAAACTGTAGTTTACTTCTAAACAACACTGTGTAACTCAAAAATATTTAAATACATTTCCACTAGAATCTGAGATTAGCTGGCTACTGCTGTACACAAGGAATATGTACAGCACATTTCATACACTATGGCAATTCAAAGTGCTTTACATTATTATATCGATGAGTGGCGATGTGTGTATATACAGTTCTGACCCGTCAAGGCATGGACTCCACTAGACCTCTGACACCAAGACATTAGAAGCAGATCCTTTATGTCCTGTAAGTTGCGAGGTGGGGCCTCCATGCATCGGACCTGTATGTCCAGATGCTCGATTGGATTGAGATCTGGGGAATTTGGAGGCCAAGTCAACACCTTGAACTCATTGTGTTCCTCACACCATTCCTGAACCATTTATGTTTTGTGGCAGGGCTCATTATCCTGCTGAAAGACGCCAATGCCATCAGGGAATACCGTTGCCATGAAAGGGTGCACATGATCTGCAACAATGCTCAGGTAGGTGGTACATATAAGTAGCATCCACATGAATGGCAGGACCCAAGGTCTCCAAGTAGAACATTGCCCAAAGCATTACACTGCCTCCGACGGCTTGCCTTCTTCCCATAGTGCATCCTGGTGCCATGTGTTCTCCAGGTAAGCAACGCACGCACACCCATTTGGCCTTCAATGTAATGTGAAAGAAAACGTGGATAGGGGTCAGCATGGGCACCATGACAGGTCTGTGGCTACACAGCCCCATACACAACAAACTGTGATGCACTGTGTGTTTTGACACCTTTCTATTAGTACCAGCATTAACCTTTTCAGCAATTTGAGCCACAGTAGCTCATATGTTGGGTCGGACCACATGGGCCTGCCAACACTCCCCATGTGCATCAATGAGTCTTGGCTGCCCATGACCCATTCACCGGTTCACCACTTTTCCATGGACCACTTTTGACAGGTACTGACCACTGCAGACTTGGAACACCCCACAAGGGCTGCAGTTTTGGGGATGCCTGACTCAGTTGTCTAGCCATTACAATTTGACCCTTGTCAAAGTCAATCATATACTTACGCTTGCCCATTTTTGCTGTTTCTAACACATCAACTTTGAGGACAGAATGTTCACGTTATAATTTTCTGAGATACTGATTTTTAGGGTTTTCATTAGTTGTCAGTTAAAATCATAAAAATTAAAAGGAATGAACACTTGAAATATATCAGTCTGTGTGGAATGCCTGTATACATTATACAAGTATCACTTTTTGAATGGAATTACTGAAATAAATCAACTTTTTGATGATATTCTAATTATGTGACCAGCACCTGTATAAATATACAGTGGGGAGAACAAGTTTTTGATACACTGCTGATTTTGCAGGTTTTCCTACTTACAAAGCATGTGGAGGTCTGTAATATTTATCATAGGTACACTTCAACTGTGAGAGACGGAATCTTAATAAAAAATCCAGAAAATCACATTGTATGATTATTTTTTAATAATTAAATTGCATACGTATTTGACATAAGTATTTGATCATCTACCAACCAGTAAGAATTCCAGCTCTCACAGACCTATTCTTTTTTCTTTAAGAAGCCCTCCTGTTCTCCACTCATTACCTGTATTAACTGCAACTGTTTGAACTCGTTACCTGTATAAAAGACACCTGTCCACACACTCAATCAAACAGACTCCAACCTCTCCACAGTGGCCAAGACCAGAGAGCTGTGTAAGGACATCAGGGATAAAATTTGGGGATGCTTTTCTGCAAAGGGGACAGGACGACTGCACCGTATTGAGGGGAGGATGGATGGGGCCATGTATCACAAGATCTTGGCCACCAACCTCCTTCCCTCAGTAAGAGCATTGAAGATGGGTCGTGGCTGGGTCTTCCAGCATGACAACGACCCGAAACACATAGCCAGGGCAACTAAGGAGTTGCTCCCTAAGAAGCATTTCAAGGTCCTGGAGTGGCCTAGCCAGTCTCCAGATTTGAACCCAACAGAATGTCTTTGGAGGGAGTTGAAAGTCTGTATTGCCCAGCAACAGCACCGAAACCTGAAGGATCTGGAGAAGGTCTGTATAGAAGAGTGAGCCAAAATCCCTGCTGCAGTGAGTGCAAACCTGGTTAAGAACTACAGGACACATATGATCTCTGTAATTGCAAACAAAGGTTTCTGTACCAAATATTAAGTTCTGCTTTTCTGATGTATCAAATACTTATGTCATGCAATAAAACGCAAATTAATTATTTGAAAATCATACAATGTGTTTTTCTGAATTTTTGTTTTAGATTCCGTCTCTCACAGTTGAAGTGTACCTATGATAAAAATTACAGACCTCCACAGGCTTTCTTTGAAAGTTGGAAAACCTGCAAAATCAGCAGTGTATCAAATACTTGTTTTCCCCAATGTATAGTAAATTACATGAAATAAATTGTGTTTTCAGGACATTTGTTAAGCATTTAACGTAACCAAACAGAATATAGCCTATTCTGAAACTGGACAAAATGGGCGGAGTAAGTTGAGTTGTTGCGTCAGAGTTTGTGACACGCTTGGCGGAGACGGGCGACCCATGCTGGTTGGAGTACGTGACGCTTGTCACCCAGGCAGAAGGACACACTTCAGTGGAAAACGGCACTATATAGCATAAGGGCACATGCTCTGCATAGGTTAAGCCCTACCTGTGCACATGCCTGCCCATACCCCTGAAACTGTAATTCTGCCCCAGATGAGACAGTCCACATTTTGCCCGGCTACTCCTTTGATTTCTGTTAATATATGCTCTCAAGGGCCCTGAACTCTGGAAACAGTGTTCCCTGTGTCTCTCCCCATCACACTATCTAATGTTAGTTAGAATTGTTACTTCAGGCAGTTCGAAGGATTTTCTGCTTTGCTGACAGGATGTTCACTGAACTGAAAACTGAAGATCATACATTTTTAACATTCAACGATCTGGCAGTTCCATTAGTTGCAATAAACTCTGGATTTTGTGGCTTACTTACAATCAGAAATTTAGAGGACCTGTTTCTGCCAGTGAGATACAAAAAAAGCTCCTATTTTCATAATGACAATTTAGATTTTAATTACACAATATGGTAATTACAATTTATTAGACATGAACAGTGAAAGACCAGAAATAAAATTCCATTTTAATACTTAAACCTACCTTAATACATAATGACAGAGATGTGACTAATTACTTGATTAAAGACTTTGTTAATTAGGTGAAGTGTGTCCATTGATATTTAAGCCTCTGTTTGCATTCTATGCGACTGCTCATAGGAAGTAATGTGGTCTGGAGTCATGTATGATTGGTACAGGTCATGTATCCAAGAAATTGGATAATAAATATTGAATAACATGCATCAGCAGTGTATGTATAGGGAATGTGTTGCAATGATGGTGTTTTGCTGGACATGTGATTTGAACTATACGTTATTAAATACATGTATTTAATCTTTTTGGTTTGGTCTCCACGTCTGCCTGCTCAACTCAACTGAAAAAAACACGTTACATTTCTCACCCCTCGTGTCATATCTTTAACCTGTCTGAGATTTCATCTCACCAGTAAACAATTGCTTTCTCTTCACCTATGGGCATTTGTCTGGCCCTGGATAAATGTTTCCCTGGCCTGAGCATTTAGAGTACAGCCGTCCAGTGTTCCTGCCTAAGCAGGAACCTGTCATCTGAGATCCCTTCCACACCGTCGACTGACCACCCAATGTTCCTTCCTCATCCATTTCAGCATTGCTTTGCTCTGTTCCAGTCCAAAGTGCTGTGTGAGCTCTGGTCTAGTTTCCACTAGATTTAACAAAGGATGGCACGTGTGTGCCTTTCACCACATATACACCCACACACACACACACACACACACACACACACACACACCCCCCTCCTCTCTAGAGAAATATGCCCTAGGCTCCCACAGACATCCTGCTGTGCAGCCATTGTGGTCTTCTACCTCCATCTCCCTAAGGGTGAGATTGTTTGCAGTATCACGAGAGATAGGATGTCAAGATTATCCAAGCTCTTGCTTATCAGCGTCTGCCGGTTGGTATGCTTTAAATGTTCAAGCCGAAAACATCTTTATAACGGATGTTGAATTGCTTAGTTTTAAGGAAACATGTAGGCATGACATATTGTTTTCCAACCTAGTCCATAGGAAACCAACAAATAATTTTGTAATTTGGGTAAACTCTCTTTCATTCTAGAATAATTAGTAGGTATGACATGTATTGCACTAGGTTTCAGAGGTTTAGCAGGTAAGGTCATTGGAAAGCAGTTGTCATTGAAATCTTAACAATAAGAAACAAACTGATTTCCTCATTTCTTTTTCCTCTGCAGATGTAGATTTTTTTTTATTTTTACAAAAAACGGCTGATATTTCCCCCATGCGTAAAATTTGGCTTTAGCGCAACATTCCTACAGCAGGGCTAGGCAACTTCAGAGGGCCTAAACACAACGATGAAACTGTGTTGATGTTAAAAGTAACTAAAACTAATAATAAAACTAGGCCCCATCAAAGTATTCACCCTAAACTAATAGTGATTGTGGAAGTTTCTGCAAGTAAAAAAAATATTCATACAGGTTGAGGTCACTCCATGTCATTTCTGTAGGGGTCAATGGAGGGAGACGGAGGCAAGCGCAGGGGTGCAAGGAGTAACTTTTAACTTTTTCAAAAAGGAAAACAATACAGAGTGCCCTGCACCACAAAACAGAACCAGGAACATGGAACATAACACCAACCATAGAACACGCACATACAACAAACATACAATGACCGACCAGGACAGGGAGAAAATGGCTGAACTAAATACACAGACTAACTGGAGAACGGGGGGGGGAATAGGTGAAAGGAATATACCGATTAACTGAAACGAGAACAGGAAAGACCAAACAAGGACATGACAAATCGACCGTTACAATTTCTTTGACTGCACAGCTGGACCCGTATGAAAAATACCACTGTTTGTGGGATCTCAATCTGTAGAAAACAAACAAAATTCAGTATTCTGTACCATAATATACTACACACTTAATGATGCTTCAATCATTATATATTTTTTTTCATACACTGAAGTAAGACAATATTTGATATTCTGCATACTATTAATTAACAAATGCTCCACAATCACTCTTCCTCCATTTCCACTCATCCATGAATAAAATCTACATTTCAAGTATAGACCATATTCTGTTCTCTATGTCATAGAAAATAGCCAATATGCTAAACTTGCCTCCCTTCTTGCTCCATCCCAATATTTATTTAGGATGTTCTGGTGTTTTATTGCAGAAACTCCCAGTGCACATAGAAAAGTAATTTTCCAGATTTGTGCCCTTTGAAGCAAACCTGAGTGTAACTGTGTGAGTGTCAATTGTGCGTAAAAATGAGGCAGTGGAAAGAAAACAAAACTCAAGCGATGACAGTTCAAACTTTATATACATTCTTTGGTCTTGTAGCAATACAATAAACGCACATCATGTCTAGCGTAATCTGTGAGGTGCGGTGGCCAACAGACACATAAACCTATATAGAAACCCAACTAATAACTGAGTGGAAACAGGTGCGCCCTCGGGGTGCGCTAATGCCATTGCCGGTTAGTGCACCGAAGACGTGGAGCGCTGGATTGGAAGATGCGCTGCGATGCCAAGAGGAGCAGACGTTACACCAAAGCTGTTCTCTTTCACTTAATCAATCAACCAAATATAGTTCATCAGCAGTTTTGTTAAGTGCTTTTACAGATCCCCAGTCTGAAACCCCATAGAGCAAGCAACAAGAGTTAATGCACAGTGGTTAGGAAGACCACTCTTGTGCGGTCCAAACTTACGAAGAATATTCTACGAGAGGAACCGTACTCTGTTCTTATCACGCTATTCGTTCAACCAGGAAGACTGTACCAGAATCCTTACAAGCCTGAGGGAGACATTTCTCTTCTACTGTGATTGTGGTCACTGGTGCACAAGTCACCACACAGAGTCATTACAGCACGACAATGCAAGTTAAACATATTTTATTACCAAACCGCAAAACCTGGACAGTACAGACTTATTTCACCACCCTCTGTAAGTTTGTGGCATAATTATGCGTGCCCGTAGTGTGATATTAATAGGATTTTTTTAATTATATGACAACAGGAGGTTAATAGTTTTTTTAATAATACCATATCCCATAGCTTCCTTTCATTTTAAATATTTTTGTAGAAAATACACCATGAGTAAATTGAACATAGTCTGTAGATGTAAATGCCAGAATGTTATTCTCAGAATGTTATTCTCATTTAGACAAAATATTATATTTAATAGGGCACATTGATCAGTTAAGAGTAAAACAATTATGTTCTGTCAAAAGACACTAGACACAGCCCACCTGTTTTTATTTACCTACTGATCATATGAACATGCAAAAATATCAATGTGATCTAAAAGGTCCCATTCAATCTCCCCAGCTAGAAGAGGACTGGTCACCCCTCAGAGTCCAGCTCCTCTTTGGGTTTATTTTTGTTGCTTGCTGTCTCTTGGTTTTACACTGGGTATATATATAAAACCTTTGTGAAAATGTTTTATTTCAAAATACTTTATAAAACACATTTGATTGACTGTGTTAAGTTTTTTTGCATACTATATGAATCATGTACAACATGAAAACCTGTTTGTACCTGTTTGCTACTTTAAAATGTTGTTTGGGGTGCTCTTTGTTCAGGAATGCAATTGCTTTTTGACAGTCTGTTTTTCATTTGTAGCCAAATCCATGTACTTTTTACAACTAACTGTCTAGTAAATATACAGCTCAGACAGGAAACACCAGATATTTGTTGGATCATTTGATTTGTTAGCAAAACCATGAAACACTGCTAATAACAACAAATAAAATGTAATATTATTAAAAACAATGAGAACGGTTGGAGGATGGGGTGGTGGGTGGGTTCAGCTACCACATGCAAAAAAACGACAACAATTAGCAGCACACAAATTGAATAGCCTAATCGACTAAAATACAGTGCCATAGTAGAAAGGAAACCATAAGATTATGGTAGGAGGAAACCTTGCATTACTTAATTCAGGAAACTGGAGAGACCAATTGCTGTCGTTTTGAAAGTGTTTTCCCATTCTTGCTTGAAATAGGATTGCTGCTTCTCAACAGTTCAGGGTCCCCTTTGACATATTTTTCACTTCATAATGAGCCAAATGTTTTCAGTGGGTGACAGGTTTGGACTGCAGGCCGCCCAGTTTCTCACTCTAACTTTTATAATACCAAGCCATGCCGTTATAATACATGCAGAAGTTGGAATGGAATTGTCACTGATGTGCAAGTCACCCATACCATGTGTTCTACTGAACCCCCATACCGTCACTGATGTTGCCTTTTGAACTATGCGCTGATAACAAGATGCATGGTCTTTATAGCTCGGAGGATGCGTCCAAGATTCCTCAAAATGATTTCACATTTTGATTGGTCAGACCACAGGACAGTTCTCCACTTCACCTCAGTCCATCTTAAATGAGCTTGGGCCCAGTGAATAAGGCAGCATTTCTGGATCTAATTTATACCTGCTTTCTTTTTTGCATGGTAGACATTTAACTTGCATTTGTGGATGCAGCTATGTTCTGTTTTCACAGACAATGGTTTTCAGAAGTGTTTCTGAGCCCATGCAATGACATCCACTCCAGAATCATGTCTGTTTTAAATGCAGTGCCATCTGAGGGCCCGAAGATTATGGCCATCCAATATTGGTTTTCAGCCTTGTCCATTGCATACAGAGATTTCTCTAGATTCTCTGAATCGTATAAGGATACTAGGGACTGTAGAGGATGAGATCCCCATACTCTTTGCAATTTTACGTTAAGAGACTCTCACACAGCTGGTAGTAGGAGGACACAGGCGCAGAGACGTGGTAATAATCCATAGTTCTTTATTAAAATAAAAGGAACCAAAATGAAAGCAGCTTACCGTGACTTGGGTATAGGCTAAAGAGCAACAACAAACACAGAGTGTGGACCAACATTCACATAAATGTGTTCCCCAATTGGAGGCAACGATTTACACCTGCCTCCAATTGGGGAGACCAAACTTAAATAGAGATGCCTAGAGGCATCTCTTTTTTTCCTGTCCTGACTACGGCCCCAGCTCAGTGCAGAGATGGCTAGGGGCATAGCCAGGACGTGACAGAAACATTATTCTTCAACTGCACTAATTGCCCGCAGTCTTTCACAGAGTGGTGAACCCCACACCATCTTTATTTCTGAAGGACTCATCCTCTCTGGGATGTTATTTTTCATGCTACTGACCTGTTGCAAATTAACCTATTTTGTAGTGTGATGTTCCACCAGGTTTAATTTTTAGCATTACACACATTTTCCAGTCTTTTGTTGGCCCTGTCCCAATATATTTGGAATGTGTTGCTGGCATCAAATTCAAAATTGACATGTTTTCCAAAGAAAAATAAAAAATGTCAGTGTCAACATGATGTGTTTGGAATGTTGTCTTTGTACTCTTTTCTATTGAACAGCTTTTAGTTCTATTTTATACAGCATCCCAGCTCTGTTGGTTTTATGATTTTGTTCATGGATCTAAAGTGGACAGAATCTAACAGTGCTTGTCACACTGAAAATACTGTTTATCTGAAAACTGGTATAATGATCACTCAGCCTAAGCTAACATAATGGAACAACACATAAGGCTACAATATTAGTGTTTCTATAAGCCACCTGAAAGTTGATAGGAATTGCCATACATTATTCCAGCTAATTAAGTGAGCAAATTCTGTGGAGAGTTTTAGCTGGCAACTGACTTGATATAACTGAAGAATAATAAAATTCATGAGTGTTTGTGGGAGTGGTTGATTTTCTTGCATTGTGACAGTACATGTGTAAAACAAGCTCCTGGACTATATCCTCATCACTAATTAATGTTAACATTTATTGTATTCAGAATTTAGAGAAATCTCAGTGGCATTATATTTTCGTGAGTGACATGCATCTCTGAGCTATGTTGCAATAATGACTAAAGGCAACTGCATGCTTCAATGTGAAAGTGACTGGTGGTGACTTGTGCCGCATGTTTGTGCATTAATTTGTTTTTTGACAGTCAAGATAGCAGAAAGACAGGTTTTATTTTCTAGCTTCTCTATTCAGTCATCTTGTTAAATATTTTTACTCCATTTACACAGTGGATTCACAGTGGTAAATGACAACAACCTCAACATTAGCTTCACTTTGTAGTAGCAAAGATGCTTGCAGCAAGAATATACAGCAGTTTGTTTTAAATGGCATGTGAGCAAGTCTTTTACTCAAAATGTTTAGGTAACTTGTTGTATTTTGTTATGCTGTTGACCAAGAGAGTAGACATGTTTGCTGAAAACTACTGATAGCCACTTGGCTCGTCAGTTAGCTATTTAGCATAATAAAGAAAGCAAGGCAGCTACCTGAATCAAAGATTTTATTTATAACTTTCTGATTAGACATCCTTTTGCCAGAGTAGAAATCATATGCATAAGTTAGCATTTATAATACTTGCTTAGCTAAATGTTTGTATGTGAGCCTACTCAGTCTCATCTCTGCTCAAACATTTGCAACATACTCTAATGAATATAGTTACAGGGTTCGTTAATGATAAACAAATATGCACCAATCTCAGTCTGTTGGTCTGTATATTTTAGATGGGTTTCCCTTGGTTTCCCTTTCAGCTCTCTGTAAATTCACTTGTGAAATGGCCAGTACAATCCACACATACAGTAGCTGGGTTGTGTGAGGAAATAGGGAGAATTGCTCAAGTAAGTTGCTTTGGATAAGATAATCTGCTAAATCACTTAAATATATACAAGATGTAAAATTTCTTATTGACGTCACAGGATTCTGTCAGCTGTTGCACATTTCATGGATCAAATAATGCTAAAATAATCCATTTAAATAAATGACCAGATGCAGTTAGAGCTATACTAATAGTTAGTTAAAGGACTTAATGGAATCAAAATAAAGTTAATCCGAATCAAAATGTCTGGGAAATACCTTACCAACACCCAAAAGATCTTACAGTTTTTGTGAAATCAGTACCCAATCTGAGTGGGTTCCAAGGTTGGCTATACGCAATACATAATATGTCCGATTGTATTCACATGCAAACCCGCCATATTGTTTTAACTAGTCTGGCCGCGTTTTAACAGTTTGGATGCATTTTCTGTTAAAGCTTGGTCGGTGAAATAAATGGTTCAAGCTTTACAGCTTAGCATTTCATTAAGACTCTTATCTAAAACATTCAGAAAAGTAGAGGGGGGGTTGTCTGAATGTTGGATACCATATTGGATTTTAGATAATTGGATTAGGGTTGTGTCTGTGAAGACCACTAGCATGAGTGTCAGCTCGTGCGAGGGACGGAGGTGAAGCAGACTGCGGAGACGATAAGTTTGTGTTCATATATTTAATAGATTCGAGCTGGCTTATGCTCATCAATGGTGAGACAATAACACGCAAAGACAGGGGGGAACAGAGGACACATATATACTGGAATGGTAACGACTGGATGAGAATCATGTGCGCTAAACAGGACAAC
>JACXGJ010010892.1:0-20938 GCA_016801105.1 Esox niger | reverse complement strand
TATATATATATATATATATATATATATATATATATATATATATATATATATATATATATATATATATATATATATATATATGCATTAAAATGAATAACTCATTTATAATGTGTGAATATTGTTATTCGGGTGGCTTGTTCCACTTAAGTTTGATTACATTTTCTACACAATAATCTCTTCCAAGACAGGTTTCTATTCAAAAACCTCTGTTTCCTCCAGATAGGAAATGAGGATCTTCTTGGGAATAGAGACTTGATACTTCAAACATTGATTCAGTTTTGTATTTATATTCTCTTTGAAAGAACAATCGAAACGAAGAAGGCGAAAGTTGAGAGAAAACATGAAACAGTTTATTTAAAGACTTCATCCAATATCCAACTGTTGCGTGTCAGGCACTAACTAGGACAACAGGACCTAGCATCTAAATTTACATTTAAGTAATTCAGCAGACTCTTATCCACAGTGACTTACAGTAGTGAGTGCATACATATTTTACACATTTTCACTCTCTCCCATGGGGATCAAACCCATGGCTCTACTGACTGAGCTACACAGGTCCCTGTTTAGTTTCTAGCAGCAGCTAAGAGAACTGGATCCAGTAACTGAAGGAAGCTATCCATCATAACACAAGGTTTTGTATGTTTTGAAGTGGCTATTGCACTGTGTCCAGCAAATAGCCCGCTGTCCTACTTTGAGGGCTTCCAGAGAGCACCAGTCAAAGGTGGTGCACTAAATAGTTAACAAACTGCCCTGCTTAGAAGCTCTGACAGATTAACCACAAGTCTCCAACACCTGGGAGGAACTCTGTACCTCCAGCCCGATCTAAGTGGTCTACATCTCAAATGACAACCTACTGTCTCAGATGAAGGCAATCTGTCGATCAATATGGAAACCTATTAACATGCCCTGTCAATGAACTTCTGCTCCTTTTCTTCTTTCTTTGCCGGTAAGCCACTAGTCAAATGGCCTTGAAGTAGAGGTTTTTGGATAATTAAATCCCGCAGTCAAACATCTTGTTTTTAGGCAGAATTGCATTTAGATACACTTTTTTCCCCCAAATGTCTGTCAATTTATGACCAAGGCCAAAGAGGGCGGATTGCAATTGAATTTAAACACACTGGAAATGAAGACACAGGGCATTTCATCCATATTTAAGCGTCTACAAGAAATCAGGGTAGAGTATTCCACCTGCTGGGTTACCACAGGCAATCGATTTGATGGCCCAAAGAAATCCATAGGGCTGCTGTGGGAATTTCTGGACCAATCAGATCGCAGTGTCATCAGAGAACATTTTACGTGCCGCTCATGGGTAATAACATGACGCCAGTAGCTCGACCACAGCACAATGAGACAGGTTAGTAGAGGTCAGGCTTCTATTGAGTAGAAGGAATTCTTAAAACACTCAGTCTCTAAGTCTCTTTCTGTGTCAGTCTGTCCCTCCCTCCAACTACCTACATCTTCCCAACAATCCCCATTTAAGCATACAAATTATTAGCAATGACAGTTTCACTAATAGTAATTGTTTTAGTGATTTCTTTGTACTTTCTCATTACTGCTGCCGAAATACAGATATGGTTGCTTTGGCAATAGGGGGAACTGTCCGTTCATGCCGACAAAGCGCTAACTGAACTGAGTGGGGAGTTAACAGAAACAAGTGGCCATCCCTAAGAGAGCATGAGAGGATCACGTGTCTTTAAAAGGCTGTCACGTGTCTGTCCCAGGGTGAGTGCAGTGGCCACACAGAGGTGTCATGAATGTTTCATACTGGGAAGTGTGTGTGGGAGGAGAGAAAGGCGTGGGGCTCAGGAGGGTATGAGTTGTTGAGCTGGAAGACGGGACCTGAGTCAACGATGGCACTGGTCTGCTTGGTATGAACATACAGAGGGAACGCAACACTTTTTGCTCACTTTGCCCCCTAGAGTGTCTCTCTCTCTCTGTGACTCTCTGAGTACTTGTCTTTCTGCATGTCTCAGTGTCTCATTGGTCTCTCCCGTGTCTTCCAGTCTGGTTTTGTCTCTCCTTCTGTCTTTCTGTTTCTCCGTGTTGTCTCCCTGTCACTATTTTTGGCAAAAGCTCCCGTAACGTATGTATCTAATAGAAAATATTTCAAACAGAAACGAAATTCAAAGAACCCTTTTAATGTTCTTCAAAGGTTTAAATAACCTTTTATGGTTGCTATCTGAAGGGGAAGGTATTTCAAATGTTTCTTTGAGGAACACTTAAACCATTCTATTAACTCTTTTCCTTGAAGAATGTATAGGGGTTCCCCCAGTTTCTATGCGAAAGAATCTCGAATAACCTTTTCTTCAAGAGTGTATGGCGAGCCGCTGCTGACTGAATGTGTACATTGTCATTTACTTTCTCACTCAGTCTGTCTCGCTCTGTATCTCTTCCACTGTTTATCTCTCTGTATCTCTCAACATGGTGCTCCCCATATGATTTTCATTATCATTTCTTCTAGAGCTACATGCAAGAAAATGTGAAAGCCGGTGTCCGGCAAAACCGATTTTTAAAGCAACAGTCCTTGGCCTCAGACTGTCCATTCCTTTCTCAATGTTTCCATCTATCCATTAAAAAAGTTGTGCTAGGCCAGTGAACACGAGAATGATCCCATCTATCTCAGGTGCGCCGGCCATGTTTTTCCTCATAGGTATATTGGGATGCATGAACCCAACCGGACGCATCCCTCCTGCAGCACAAAGTCACCCAAAACGAGTGGAACTCCATTCCCTTGGACCATCCTGAAGCTCTGTGACAGTAGCTACCTATCGCACACGGGAGACTTCCGCCTGTCAGCGCGACCTCAGTCATCACGTAGCACGCTGTGAATATTTCATTGCTTCTTCCATCTATTATTTCCAGGGTGCCGGCGCCGGCCGGCATGGTCATTCTCCTGCCTGCCTACGTAAGTTCACTCGGGGCAGGAAGCGGAAGAGAACAAAGTGCTTAGTGACGTTCCTCATTAACATCATCAAATATTCAGACAATAGAACAGGAAGGCTGGGAGACCACTCTGGCTGCTGATACAGGCGCTCGAAATCCCGACATCAACTGGTCCCCGTGTGGAGGGCCAAGTGGATTTTTCCTTTGCGTTTTCCAAATGACACCAAATGATCCACATCCAGTTGTGCACTAGATTTAAACGGAGCCCTCTGGAATCTATGGACCATGTTCAAGGAGTCCACTAGGTTATACCGTGTAATTTAGGAGCCCGGCTGAGAGAGCCAGGACCAGCGCTGAGGCTTCTAACATAAACAGAGGTGGTTGGATTCAGTTTAACCATGGACACAATAAATTCCATCGGTTCCCCCAATCTGTTACACTGCATGAGTAATCAGGATTGGTGATCAGAATAAGTGTTGCTAGGAAAACAAGCACGCTGCAGTTTAGAGTGCTTAGGTACTTTTCTTCCAAAAACATTAAGTCATCATTCTTTTCTGATCATCTTCCTGTCTGAAGTTCCCTGAGAAAGCCGCATCCAAGCAGGTAGTTTTGCTGCTGGAAGGGGGGGAAATGGGGCGGGGGAGCAAATGAGGCTTTGAGTGAGAAAATATACGGAGCAAGCAAGGTTGAACCAGATTAGAGGCTCATCCTTTTCAAATCCACTTGGCCAAGTTATGGTCCTTCCCTTTGATGTTTCTCCTGAGTAGCACTGCTCTCTGGAAGTGTGTGTGTGTGTGTATTGCTCTCCTGAGGGAAATTAATTCACACGTATTAGGATCTGCCATGTGTAGAGTTAGCTAGGCTACCTACCTACACACTGCTGACAAAATGGAAACTCTAAAAAGCCCCTTTGCCTTCTATATTAAATGCATTAAACCTCGGGTCATCGGTACGATTTCAATCCCATTCAGCTGTGAAATAAATAAGACTTTCAGGCGATGTTAAGCTAAACCTTTGCTGCCATGAGGAACAGTGAAAAGAGAGAGGGAAGCAGAGAGGGGTGAAAGTATAGGAATTGAGAAAGACAGAGAGAGAAATACAAAGAGCATGAGTCGAGAAGAGAGAATGTAAGAACATTTTGAATTAAAAGCAATTAACCAAAAGCCACACCCAAAGGTTGTATGCACTCATAGAACATGGTTTGTACAGGTTGGCAGTGCATTCTGAGATACAGGACTAATATACTCTACCGCCTGAACTGTTCAGGAAACTAAACAGCCACTGGACATTTCAACAACACTGAAAACAAGAGAGGAGGGGGTGTTGGAGCATGTGTAACCTAAACAGCAGATTGTTCCATATACACTTCACCTCTGGGCCATGAAAGTTCAATCTCCATTACTGTTCCTGAAGAGCTGCCCCCACACACATTTTGACAAGGGCCAAGAGAGTTTTCAAGCTTTCTACTCCTCTTAGTATTCTCTATTCCCTCTATGGCTTTATGTTCTCCACAGGGCTTTCTATTCCTCTTAGTTCTCTCTATTCCCTATATGGCTTTATGTTCTCCACAGGCTTATCTATTCCTCTTTGTACTCTATTCTCTATATGTCTCTCTATTTCCCATGGGGTGTCATATTGCGCATAGTACTCTATTCCCTACAGGGCTTTACACTGCTCTTAGTATTCTCCATTCCCCATAAACTCTATTCCCCATAAGGGCTTTCTACTCCCCGTTGAGCAGGTAATGTAAGAGTCCAATGTAAATGTTCAGTTTATATATCCCTCCACTTAGATTAACAGGATCTGACTACCCTACCTGCCTTACTCATGTTATTGACTCCTCCCACAGTATCCCAGCCAGGCAAGCGATTGAACAGAAAGCACTCAGAGTGAGTGCAATACAAGGGCCAGCTAATCTATTGTTTCTGTTATCTAATCTATAGATTATGATATTCTCTATTGATCTCCATCGGGTGCTCTCAATTTCTCATCTTGTCTAAATATAGTTCAGAAAGCACCTTGAGGTGTCATTCCCATCAGAAGGGCCTTTAGAAAAACGGATCAATTGAATTAACCTGATGGTACCTGCTACACTCATACACTCCTCTGCCCAACAACCTGCCTGTGTCCCCCCCATCCGACACACACCAATTTAATCATGCTTTTTTCACAGACCCGCTTCGCATGCAAACAGCGGCGAATGTGTGTCTGTAGTTAGAGCGCACACACGCACGCACACACACACACACACACACACACACACACACACACACACACACACACACACGAACACAAACACACACTTCTCCATTTATCTGACATTTGTAATACTTTCTGCCTGTACAACGGGCACATTGGAAATACCCATATTATAACAGGAGAGTGTACTGGTCACGGGTTCATTGGGCATTTCATTGACTGTGTGTAGAGCCAGAGGTAGGTCATGAAGGCTGGGGACGTCTCTGTCTCAGAAAAAAGGCAAAGAATCCCTTCAAACAACACCAGGTCTCCCGGGCGACCGTGTTATTGATTGGAGAGTAAGTGAGAGAGACGGAGTGATTGAGAAAGATAGAAAGTTGTTTGCCCTTGACATGGCCATGGTTCATCCACTGTACGTAGAACGTTTGAGTGTCGCGGGGAAGCCAAATCAGTCAGACGGGCTGTTTCCAGGATGATGGCACCTTTTACATCCACCAGGGCAGTCTGGTCCCCCTGCCCCGAGCATCCTGGGCTTGTGTTGACAACGGGTTGCAGAATGGATAAAGCCCGCCACATATCAGAGGGATAGGTCTCTTCTGTTATCCACGCCAACGCAGCAGACATGCCATGTTGCATGCGATATGAAAATTGGAACACAGACATGCTCTAGGTCTAAACAGGGCTAAGCTGCCATTTTCAATCCACCCAGCCAGCCAGAAGGGGACAGCCTATAACTTGCCCTGGAGACATGGCTGATGGATCAGAGGAATGGAGTACTAACCAAAATAAATGGCTTTATATTTTCAACAGTCCGTTCGGGGTGGAGAAAAGGTGTGTCCCTGTTTTGCGTGGTACTTTCCTTCAGGGAACTGGGGTTCAAGACATCATTTGAATGAGTCAAATGTCCATTAAGAAGAGAGGTGTTGGAGAGAACAGCAGTGCTCAAGCTGTGACAAACACAAGTGAAACAGCACAGTAGATGCAGGGCAGTATTTTGTGAAATGCCTGGTTGGCCATTACTCCCTTTTTTAGTTTAGACTATGAGACGGTACAGTGGGGTCTCTGAGAGGCCTCTTCAACATCACCTGTGGTCCTAAAACAGCCACACACCCCCAAAGGCATGTCTATTTACCCACACTTCGAGTCCATATCTTCAGTTGTATAGCTACTAGTCTGGGCTACTGTCCACTCTGCCTCATTGTTCAGTGGGGAATAAAAGTCAGTGCCAATCCACTCAGAGAAGTGGGAAAGGAGGCAACAGCAGTAAACACACAGCCCTGGCAGGCTGTGCACGCACGCACGCACGCACGCACGCACGCACGCACGCACGCACGCACGCGCACACACACACACACACACACACACACACACACACACACACACACACACACAGAGGCGCGCACGCATGCACACACAAGCCGGGTCTGGCAGGGTGGACTGAGAAACAGAGAGCCACAGGGGACACTGCTGTCATTATCTGCCATCTGCAGGCGTGAGTTGTCCTCACCGAAGGGGAGAGAGCTTGAGGCTGGAGGAGGGAGGGAAGGATCGGGGGATATGAGATCCAGGGAGGAATATAGGATAAAGACAGGAGGGAGGGATGGATGGATAAAGGATCAAATTCATACATTTAAATTCACATATAGCCATCAGTTGTTTTGTCAATACAACATAAGTTGAACAAAACTTGATAGCATAAAACAAAAACAAGTGAAAGTTAAGTATGCGGAGCTACTGTAAAAAACAAGCTTTTAGGTTTTGGGAGAACGCATCTGTAATCTGTAGGTATCTTACTTCAATTTAGTCAAATGCTTCTGCTGAGGTAAGGCTTCATTTGATGTTAGCATGACTTCTAAATGTATCCTCCTAGCAATAAAACGTGTTAGCGCTAGCTAGCTGGTCAGACCAAAATTAAAATGGTAACAGTTATGCCTCCTCCACTGACTGTTAGCAATTTTCCAAAATTTTCTCCCATAAAAATGACTGAAAGCAATAGAACTTTACAACTAGCATTTAGTTTTGGATACATTAAAAAACAAATGCAATTTATATGGCACAATGATTCCATAAACTACCCGGGGTTTGTTTCCACAGCTATGAAATGGTAGAGGGTTTTCCTTTGCACTGTCTGCCATTGCATGTTCTAGGAGAGATTGTCTCAGGGAACCTGATGCTACAGAGGGAAGAAGACCAGTGGTTTTGCATGCATAAAAAATATTTCTGGAGGGGAAATGTAATGAAAACCAATCATTCCACATACTGCACATCTTATGGACATAATCTTGTATTGCAAGGGTTGAATTATCCACTACTCTTACGTCTTTAAAACTTGCGTTGTCTGTTGGCGCAGCTCCAGATCAATATAAAGTTCACGACATCTTTAGATTATTATGGAGGCATTTATCTATCAAACATAAATGTTATGCATACAATTCTGTACCAAAATGACAACTCTCTTGTCCCAAAAAAATATGGAAAACAAAAAAAGGTTAGACAAAGCTTTGCTTTGTGAGGAAGCATAGTGAAACCATGGGGCTAAAGTGTACATGATGGTCATCAGGGCTCTGACAGGATTTCCAACCAAATGTACAAAATGTGGCAACAAATTAACACAGGTAGTTCTCAGGACAGATATACACAAATCATCAGCAGTAACAACTACACAGCCTGTGAAAGTTTTCAGAAGTCTTATTTACTGTAATGTCAGTGTTGGGGAACCGATTATTTTTAGCGGCGGCTTGATGGGAGCCAAGGGATGTGTTCATGGGAACTTTGCCTACAGCGTCGTTGGGGCGTGAAACAGCATGAACACACACAGGCAGCTTTGTGTGGAAAAGTACCTTAAGACCTGACAACGCAGCAAAACCGCACCATGCGAGGAAGACGCAGAGAAACAGGTGAGGTAGCAACTTGATAACATGCTGTTTAGCAGTTTGATGCTTCCTCCGTTTTTTGCTGCTCCGCTATCCTGACACGCTAGTAGTCAAACAGAAACACTTAGGCAGCTCAGGAGGCCCAAAAAATGCCACCGTGCAAGGACCATGGTTATCCAGAGACACATTTACCCCAACTTTCCGAGAGTAGGGAAGTAGCATCCTTGTGTGACGGCAACCCTTGAGATCCACGGCTGCTTTCTAATCTAGCAGCCAATGACATGAAAGAATGTCAGTACTACTCACAGAGGCTGAGAAAACATGATGGGTTTCAGACAGACAGAATCACACACACACTCTCATCACAGGTCCAAGTTGAAAAACCATCAAGCCTGTTGGATTTAGCTGACATAGCTCAAAACCACACTACATTTTCTAGTCTAGCCTTTCACAACACGAAAGCACGTCATTGCATAGTTTGGTGCCCACATCTTAGAAATAAGTATTTATCTGAAATCCAAAAAAACAAAAGACCAAAAAGGCCAAGATCGCATAGCTTTATTTTTTTTGCCGTTTCCGCTCAGTATGAGGCAGTCTGGGACTGAATTGGGCGTTCTGTTCAAGCACTGTTCATTTTCCTAACATACTGCAAAAGGAGTCTTAGACATGCAGCTTGTGCCCTCTAGTGAATCTCCTACACAAAATGTCTCTCAATTGCTCTCCCTCTCTCTCACCCCCTCTCAACCTGTCCTGACATCTGTAAAGCTTTGTCTCTTTCCCCCTCTCTCTTCTTCACCCTCGCCCTCTCTCACCCTCTCCTCTCTGTCACTTTTTTGTTCCTTAGGCTAATAAGTGAAACACTGGTAAAATTCAGCAGGGCATGTGTTCAGTCAATCCGGTCAAATAAGGTCGGAAAATGTATAAATACATATTTGCAAAGGGACAGAGGGAGTGAATAAGGACACATTAGTGTAGTTCTGTATGGAGGGTCCGTAGAGACTGGAATTCCGTCTGCACTCCCCTAACTTCAATTATTCACTATTGATTTACTGTTGTATCGACTTACTGAGCTCCTGCTTGGAAAACGTGGGGCCCAAGGTGGCTGGTGACTGCCTGCTTTCTCCTGGGTCTGTGTGTGTAATGTTTAAAAGTGAGAAAGAAAAGGATGGAGGTCTATCAGAATGAACATTTATCCTTTGGAAGAAATACTGTACAAATTAAGATGAAGTTCCTATTGAACACCAGAGTCTAAACAAATGAAGACATTTGAGCTCAGTCAGGACGCTTCCCAAACAGCACAACATTAACTGTAGTGACCGACTTGTAGGGCTCTAGCATGTTAGTGTGACCTTAGCTTAACCTTACCACCTTGGTAAGAGGTCATAGTGTTAGAGGGTGCTCAGTGACACAAAAATGTAGGGGCACCAGTGTTCCCACGACTAAGTCCCGGTAAAAAAATTATAAAACAGGAATATTAGTGCATTGTTTTTCTTTAAAAGTGAAACACGGCAGCTGTCAGATTTGTTTATGTCGGCTATGGGAGTAATTGCTTGAGGATATGGGTTATTAATGTTAAGGTTTAGGGAAGGGAAGGGGGCCAGGTTCTCAGGGAGTCCGTTTTGAGTGCAGTGCCCACGCTGACCTCAGCCAAACACAACACAAACCTCTGAAAAGGAAACACGCATGCCAGCGTTGTCTTACGTCAGCCGCATGAGAAAAACAAGCACGTCAACAGAAGACTGCCTTATCATTCAACTTAACAATTAATATTGCAACATACATGAGAATGATGAAAATACAGAACGCCTTCCCTCAGATGCAAAGCCCAAATTTAGACAGGGCCAAAGAGGCACTTAGGACAGACAAAATCCATCACCCCATGTTGCTACAGGGAGCAAGGAGCAAGAAGCAGAAAGACAGAGGCAGAGAGGCAGACAGGCAGACATGCAGAGAGGCAGACATGCAGAGAGGCAGACATGCAGAGAGGCAGACATGCAGAGAGGCAGACAGGCAGACAGGCAGAGAGGCAGAGAGGCAGACAGGCAGACAGGCAGACAGGCAGAGAGGCAGAGAGGCAGACAGGCAGAGAGGCAGAGGCAGAGAGGCAGACAGGCAGACAGGCAGAGAGGCAGAGAGGCAGAGAGGCAGAGAGGCAGACATGCAGAGAGGCAGACAGGCAAGTGCCTAGCCCACGGCGTTCGGGGAGGGCTGGGAGGGCTTGGCAGTGTGCAGCACCACTACGCCTCCTAATCAGCACTAATTGGCAGTTGCGATGACAGGCTTGGGCCTGAGCCGACCACAGAGAGAGTTTACCGGTGTCTCCAGGGCAAGGTTCAACCTCAGTCGCCCGCAGTGGAGCTGCTCACAGAGCCCAGTTGTCTGTCTTTCTGAGGAAAGGTGTGTGGGATGTGTCGTGGGCAAGTGTGTGTGTTCATACCTGCATTCTAAAACGGTTATGTGGTAACACATTTGCATGGCCTCATAGTTTCTGTGTCAACACAGTACATCAAATGTAAATTAATCACTGCCACACACCATACTAAATGGTGAATTATAGGCCTATTATAAAGTTGAAACCTCAAGGTGACATTCCTCAACTTTGGCAGCGCAGAGGAATTTATTGAAAATAATAAACAAAAAAAACATCCTTTCCAGACTAATTGTTTTCCCATGTGAAAAAGGGACAGAACAGGACTTCCCCCTTCTTAGAATTGGCTAAATAGACATAACAGAAAATATCTGCTCGGCGACATGTCACGCATGTGATGGGAAAACGCTCGAAGCCGCCAGACACTCCACAAGCACCATGAATGAAAAGGTGACGGTGGACACTGATGGAGAACCACTCAACACAGAGAGCGGCGCAGCACCAACGTCCAGAGTGAGCAGGACAGACCGACGCTGAATGTCCACACGTCTGTCGTCGTCTCCGACCTTGCCTCTTACAGGATACCTGCAGACGGTCTCTCTTGCCGTTGCTGTCTTTGGGCGGCCTACTTCACGGCTCTGCCCTGGCCTCGGGGGACCAACCTCCAGAACTCCATCTGAATGTTAATCTCAACTTTATAGCACGACATGGCAGAGTTCATTGTATGAATATCCAGGCTTAATGAGGTTCTCCAATGAAGCCTTACAGTTCATTTCCCATGCTATTAAGCTGGCATGGGTTAGCAACCAGGGGTGTATGAAACAAGAGTGAAAGAGAGACAATGAAAGAGGAAGTGAGAGAGAAGCAGAAAGAGGGAGTTTGAGTGAGAGACAGTGGTTTAAGTGTCAAAAAGTGGCAGATGAGTGAGAAAGAGAGGGGGCGGGAGAGAGCAGAAAGATGAGAGCGAGAAAGAGAGATTGATGGCGGGAATCAGAGAGATGTAAGAAAAGACGGAGATGAAAATATTCATATTTTCCACTTTGGCAATGTAAACAAATAGTTCCCATGCCAATAAAGCCCTGCAGAAATTAGCTGAATGGGGAGGAAGAGAGATGAGAGTCATCTTCCACACGAACTGTCCATACCGGAGAGGCCCGCCTCTATGTTTTCCAAACAGCGCTAACCCGATCAACGCCAGGCCCTGCCAAGACCAGCGGGGACTAGGGCGTGGGCATCCTTCAGCCTACGCAGCTGTAACCCCCAACTCCAGATCTCAATGGCTCTCACTGGAAACTAGAGCGCGCCACGGGAGCTAAAATGTCAGCTCCTCCCAGCAGGTGGACAGCTCATCTGCGTAGCGAAAAGACGTTGGCCGGCATGGCTGTGTACTGTGGTTCTGGGGGGTGTTGCAGTGTGTGTATGTGTGTGTGTGTGTGTGTGTGTGTGTGTGTGTGCAACACAAAGGCCCCCGAGAGACTGAATCTCCTTTAGAAAGCGTGTAGGATGTAAGCCTGTATTCTCAGGAACCTCTGAGGTTTTCTACATAGTTAAACACGGACCCAGCATTTTCCGGTGGATAGATGACAATTTCTCTTTTTATTCAGAAATATCACATTGTCCATCCAGATACGCTCCGCAATGGCACCTGACACACTAAGTAGTACACTATTTTTGAACCCGGACTCATTAGGCTTTGATCAAAAAGAGTACACTATAGGCATTAGTGTGTAATTTGGAACACCAGTTTATCTCATTGATTTCAAATTCCTTTAAGAAAATCAATGAATGGCAATTAATTCATTACGTCCCATGTGGATTTTACATAGCTGTGAGATGCAGAAATGCCAGAAAATCCGTCCAGCATTTACCTCATGCAACATGACATCTCCTTCCCATGGAGTTGATCAGGCGGTTGTTCGTGGCCTTTGAAATGTGTTCCCACTCGTCGTCAATGGGAAGTTGCCGGATATTGGCAGGAAAACATTGACCCAGAGCAAGCCAAACATGTTCAATGGATTATATGTCTGGTGAGTATGCAGGCCACGGAAGGACTGGGAATCTCAGCTTCCAGGAATTGTGTACCAATCCAAGACAAGGGGCCGCGCAAAATCATGCTGAAACGCCACAGATAAATGACACAGCAATGGGCCTCATGAACCCCTCATGACATCTCTGGCATTCAAATTGCAGACGCTGAAATGCAGTTGTGTTTGTTGTCGACGGCCTGCCCCTACATCACCCCAGCACCCCCGTCAGGCCCTCTGTTCACACAGTCGACACCGGGATCCAACCGTGATGAGACACTGGAAGTGAACACTTGCCCATTGAAGACCGTAATGATGCCGAACTGCAGTAAAAACCCTGTTGAGGGAGGAGGACGAGGAGGACGAGGAGGAGGAGAAAGCGGACGGGGGAGGATGCGGGTGAGTACAAGGGGGATGAGGAGTAGGACGAGGATCAGGTCTGTATCATGTGGCATAACCGGATAAAATGACTTTGAAAGTGATGTCACTGTGACCAGCTCAGGTCTAGATACTAAGCTTACAGCCCGTTTTAACTCTGAGGGCGAGTGTTAGTGTGTGTCTCAAAACAACCTGCAAGCTGTCACCTCCACTGACACAGAGCCAGACCAGAAACCCCAGGAAAACCAGAAACCCCAGGAAACCCCGGAAGAGTAGCTGGTGCTTTTACAACAGCCAATTGGGATCCTAATAAAATCCAAACCTCCCCCTCTTGACAGAGAACATACAGACCAGCAGCTCTGCTTCTTACCCCTAGACAGAGAACATACAGACTAGAAGTCTTGCCTCTCACCTCTGGATAGAGAATATCCAGAACAGAATCCTTGACCTGGCCCTCTAGACAGAAAACACCCAGACCAGAAGCTCTGCCTCTCCCCCACTGCACAGAGAACCTCCAGACTTGAAGCCTTCACCCAGACATAAAACCAGAAGTCATGCCTCCAATCTATACATTCCCTTCTCTGGAACAGTGGTTTGAACTCCACATCCCCCATCATGGTGCAAGTTAGGGAAATACCATTCACGCACCTTACACTCTCTCCATTAAGCGCTCCAAAATTCATTAGAACAATTTTCTTTGTATGTAAATCAACCCCTGTCTTACTGTCGGTGCAACAAAAGTTCAAATCCATTGAAATGACAATAGCAAGAGTAGATGCAATTTCTCCATGAATTCATGTTTTATTCATTGACATGTTCTAAATCAATCGTGTGCATCAGTCTGTGTAACTAGCCAAACCATTTCCTTGACACTAGGGTTAAGTAAGCCCTAGACACATTTGGTGTTGGGGGGAAGTTCTCTTCTACCAAGGATTGAGAGGCACCATTAAGAACAAGTAATGGACAGCGTTTTTGACAGAAAACTCCTTAACGCTTGTGTGTTGGCGTGTCCATGCACCCAGCTAATAGGCAACGTTATCCAGAACCCCCCTAAACAAGCCTTGACAGAGCACACCGGGACACACCCAATTTATGGGCCACATGCACCGGACTAATGCTGCTTTCTCCTGTTTCTCTCCTATTAGCAGTCTCTCAAACCAATTAACACCTAAGCAGCCATTCAAGACTGATTCACAATGTGTGTTTGCAATTACAGGGAGGAAACGTTGGCAGGAAGAGTTTTGAGGGCACCATATCAAACGGCTCCTCAAACCCAACCAATGGGACTCAAGAAGGTTAGGTGCAATGGAGGTATACATCTAGGAGCTACAAATGGTCTGCAAGGGATTGTCGGCAAACCCTGAGGTCCTCTTTAGAATACTTTTTCATCTATTAGGGAAGATATTGTGGCAAACGTCTCTATTAGTTTGATCGATGACGGAGAAACCTCGGTAACTAGCGTCCCGATTTTTTAACAAGGGCTTAGTGGTGGATGTTCGCTTTATGCCCATCCTGTTTGGTCGTTAGCTTTTGTTTTGGTGTTTAAGGGTCCCATGGGGAACAGTAAAGCGGAGGCTGTGACGCTTCGCTCTGATTCGCCATCGCCCTGCCTAGATGGTCGCCCTGTGAAGCCGGCGCCAGCGGTTTGGCCCTGGTCCCGGGTTCGTTGCTGGTTCCCACAGTTGCCGGATACAGCGCGGAGGCGTTTGGCGTGCGCCACGGCACTCATTAGGAAGACTATAAAGCCAACCGCCACTGTTACGCCGCCAACCGCCGACACAGATCAAAAATACAAACGTCGCAGCGGGGAACTTTCGGATTGTTTCCGAAACAGCACGATTTCGCTCACAACAAAGCTTTTGAAGAGCAGGTTCTCAGGTTGCCGCACATGTGCAACAAAGGCTAGACAACAGGAAGCATTCCACCTTATAGTACTGTTGAATGAATGCATGGCCATGCATACTAAGAGGCCATACTACCAAGCCAAGGGGTGTCTGTAAACAGTGAGCAATGCCATGAGTAAGACTCACCGACTGATTGGCTGGTTGTGGTAAGCAGAGACCCGACCTCATTGACTGACTCACATGTTTTAAGGGGCCAAGACACGCCTACCCATGTCTGAATTATTCACATCCTCCACTTGATGAGGTCCAAACACAGTGCTCAACTATGTCCTGTTATGATGAGCAGTATTGATGAAGTAATTGATTGATTAATGCATGGACTAACTGACTGGTGAGCCATGTGTGGAGCTCATTACTTAGTGTGCATTATTTATATACCTGACCAGCAGTATTGAACCAAGCATCCCAGAAATTAGGCATCCAAGAAATGTATGTCAAATGTTTTTAAGCTGGCGAGGCCATGACAATATCCACTACTTTCATGAAGATGTTTAAAAAGAAATTGCTACAACTACAGTATTAAACTGTGGGTCAGTTTGTTACCGTGTTTGGTTCAAAACCAAAATATCTATTGGTTGACCTTGCAAATGTGCTTTATGTGCTCATCTTAATATGGCGTTTTGCTCCGACACTATTGGGCAAATGGGTTGTATCCAATAGGAAATAACAGGAGAATATCAAACACAGGCACAGACCAGTGGCCTTGTTTCAGCTTTCAAGAGAAGTGTTTGTTATGTACTGTGTCAGTTGGAGATGCATCGCACAGGGAGAGCGTTTACTCCATCAGCCTCCCATAAGAGACAGAGTTAAACAACGCTGAGTCATGTTACCAGGTCTTGGCTTGAGATACTGACCTAGCCCTGAAAACAGCACATGGACACAGTTCTCAACAACACACTGAATCTGGAGACACCCACACTCTCACTGATCCGCTATGCCTTCTGCTTTCTGGCTTGCCTGTCTGAACTTTGAGCAGCAGCATATTGTAGTTGGAAAGCATCAGTCCCATTGGAAATATGTATTGTGCTTAGCATCCGTCCAACACAGATGTTTTAAGAGAGGAACCTTGGCAATGCAGTGGTACTTTTCTTTTACCGTAAAGCCAATGGCAGCACTGGAACACTTGAAGGGGAGCGACCACAGAATGACGGCTGCTGGATCTAACGGCTGCCGACGTTCACTTTTCTGTGGCTCAATAAGACTGTGAGGCTTCTAAAGTAAACGAAAGGTCAATGACCATTTGACAGAGATGGAGGATGAAGGATGTTGAAGGGCGCAATCTCCTCAGCCATTTAGATGCTGTCTCAGAGCTATGTATATGAGAGACAGGGACACTGACAATGAGAGCCAGAGAGAGAGAGAAAGCATGAGAAGCGAGAGAGAGGGGGAGCGAGTGAGAAATCGGTGGTCATGATGACACACTGCTGAGAGTAAAGTAACCCTCCAGAGAGAAGCAGCCAACCAGAAAGCATTTAGGTCGACGTTCTGGAAAAGGAACAGATAACACTATTGGAATTTACCAATGGGGGGCTAAAATCCGAAATGTCACAGCGAGGTCAACTCACTGTGGGTTTGTCACCTCCATCGAAACATTTTTCTTAAGTGAAAATGTATAAGGTCAGCTCTGACCTCTATACATTCCCTTCATCTTCCATTAACAGGGACTTGATGCCACACTGACAACACCAAAATGAGTACCCTTAAAGCTCTCTGAGGCCACTCTGAGGCTGCGCAACCAGGGGTTGACCACCACTGGTCTATACTATGTACAGAGAAACTACTACAGAGTTCCAAAATGTGACATTAAATTATTACTGTGAAGAAGAGTAGGGGTGAAGTTATCCCATGTAAAGTGTACAGAAATCCATTAAGAAACGACTAAGAGGAAAAAGCCTGAAACTGTGTCAAGTTCTATTTTTCTGCATGAATAAATAACAAACCAAGCCAAAGCTAGCGTAAATTAAGGTCAGTCTAACAAGCAGAATGTCTTCACACCTACACACGATTGCTTCATCATTCGCAACCCGGTGTAATTATAGTTCATAGTAATTAAAATGTTTGCGAATTTCTGCCAAACCAAAGAAATATCTCCACACACTTTGACTCATTAGAAAACACAGAGTGACGTTAGCCAGATAAATGTGGGATGCTACCCGAAGGGCATCCATGCTACGACGCTATAAAAAGAAGTGTTAGATACCGCTGTGAGCACAGTTAAAGATTCAACAAATAAACATAACACTAGTGTGGAAGCTACATCAACTTTTAGGGACGAAGGAACCCTCTCTGACCTCTGTGCTCCTTGCGTTCTTTCTGGACTAAGTCCAGAAGTCAAAGAAGCGGAAGAGGGGGACATCAATCAGTGACAGTGCTACTCTCTCATGTCTAGTATGAGCTACACAAACGGCACAGTTGTTTTAACGGTTGGACTGAAAGTGTGTGGGTGGCGGGACCATGAAAAATGCAACAGCCTCAAAGAGACAAGGCGGATTGTTCCCAGGCAGACTTGGTTGGGAGAGGCAGGGATACTCCCCTGAGTGACCGAGATGGTTAATTAAAGATGTCCTCCCCTTGAGACATCCACACCTTACCCCCGACAGTCCAGCCCAGTGTCCCTTTTCCACAATTGGCCATCCACCCGGCGGTCAGTCAGTCAGTCAGGCCGACAGACACACACACAGACAGGGTCCGTGACAAAAAGCATCTGGAAACATTCTGTGGTTCTAATGGACCCTACAGACCCCTGGATCTCACTGGTCAACAGGTCCGTAGTGTTACTAATGGGGGTCCCAGAGTGGCAGGCCCCAAAATTGTGATTTAATGGCGCTCGGAAAGTGGCGGCAGCCAGAGTTGTGAATCCCCAGAGAGGCATGGGACCAGGATATAATTGTGGCCTGATTGGGGCCTGGATAAATAGATGACGGATTATGACCTATAAATTAGAATTTATGTGGCCATTAGAAGTGGCTGGTTGATCCCGGCATGCAGAGCAGACAAAAATGGAAATTAGCTCATTAGGACACTGTCCCAAGTAGCACCCTATTTCCTATGTTCTGCACTAGTTTGAACAGAGCGCTATGGACCTTGGTTAAAAGTAGTGCACTATATCAGAGTGCTTTTGGGACATAACTAATGCTGCATGGCTTCACTCACTAATTAGTGCTGATGCAACACAAGCCAGACAAGCTTCACATGCAACAACACATTTTGGGATTTTCTGTCCTCAATTAAGAGGTGTCATTTCAGGGCGGGTTTCAACGTAATTCGTTTCAGTTTTCAGTTCTTGTCAATTGTAAAGATCTGGAAAATGTGGTTCTGTGCATCAGGATATGATTGAAATGTGATAGAATAACTCTTTGCCAGTCAGGGAGAATAAAATGGTGATGGCTTTAATAAATACGGAGGTATCGACTCTCTGTCAACCCATATGCTTCAATCCAGAGACTATTTCCCAGATATTAAAATCCTTTAATTTCCTTCTACCCCTGAGGAGAAATCTCGAGAAATGTCAAAGTTCACATGTTTTTGTGCCGGGTTTGTTGACTGGTAATATAACTCATATTGATCTGCACAATTGAGGATTAGGAGGCAGATAGACAAAGACTCAAATATTTGCACACTAAGTGCAACTGGTATTACAGCAGCCTCTGAAGGCATATGTGACATAGGAAAAAGGTTTAATAAAGCTCGCTCTCATCTCCCCAGCTGTACAAACTCATCTCAATCGGTCGATTGGTTCTGCCTCTTTTGATCACCTCAGCGGAGATGCAGGCTCACGCCAGCAGGACGCTTTGCAAAAGGAATGGGTGGCAAACAAAGGTGTTCAAAAATAGGATAGGAGGGTTTAGAGAAGCTGTTTTCTCATGTCATGCACAGAAAATATGGGTGAAGAGTATGTCTGAACAGATTCTTGCTGTATGTGTTAGGTCTTTCTACTGTGGCGCTCTCTGTAGTTTCCCCATCAGCCAGCGGTGCAGTTCAGAGAAAAGCGCTCCCCATGCGACACAAACAGCAGGAAAGACTGGCCTATTAAACACACTTCAATAGCTGTACCGTTAACAGGAAACGCCAACACTTACACAAACACACACAGACAGGCACACGTACGCACACACACCCACACCCAAATCCACATCCACGCACACACAAAATAGTCTTGAAGGGACCCACTGTATGCTCGTTTGGAAGAGGAGAGGAGTAAAGAAAGAGGAGAGAGTTTCTCCCTCTCTCACTGCCCATACTAAAGCACTCTAAAAACATCCCAGTAAAATAGACTGATGGGGGAGACGGCGTTAATGAGTGGAACAAGATGGAGAGAAGGGAGACGGCATAGCGTAGCGTGCAAGAGAGAAAGATGAAAGCCAGAAGTGTTCCCCAGCGGGGAGGTTGGGTTGCCAATAATGGAAAGACCTAGCAAACAAAGTGAGCAACCCCAAACTCCACTCTGCATCTTATCAGGCTGAAGGAATCAAAAGAATAAGACGGCAGATCTGAGGAAACTAGTGACAAGGTGTGTGGGGGCGGGAAGGTTTAACAAAGGGGTTGACATAGAGGCAATGTGGAATTGGAGACACACACCGGTTCGTTTTGATTAAGTATAAATCTTCACTATAGTGTATGAAAACGATGCCAAATTCCAAGTATGCTATTTCTCAACTAGTTTGTGGGAACTAAAATCCAAGCTGAGTCGTAATAGTTATATTTTTAGAGAATCTGTTTTAGAAGCCAGAAAAGAGATATACTGTCGGGCAACAGTATTGACATATATTGTTTCTGAGCATTAGAGTGAGAATGATTTTTTTTAAGCTCTTAGGGCTGTGAAAGTGTTGCTAGCCCGCTGCTAACGTGCTCAGTCCTGTCTTGTGAGCCACAGTGAACAGCCTGTGTGAGGTCCAGTTGGTAAAATACTGTATACACTGACAGACAGTCTAACAGACAACATCAGCTGGAGAACAACTTGGAATATGTCCTGTTAAGCAAACACAGATAGCAAACTAACAAGCTAATCAAATACCATTAAGTCCATAAACCAAATTCCACTGATCCTTGCAGGACCGACATTTTGCATGATAAATTGGCTCCAAATGCCATACTCATTAGTCATGCAAATGAGCAAACATTATTAATTTAGTGGTGCACAATAACGGTTTGCTGTAATGAGAAAATGTGAACGTATATGTAACAGCTTGATGAATAAGTAGGAATTTCTGTGGCGCTACGTAGACAACGCACCTTTAGTTATGCAAAGAGTGTGCCTATCAAATGGCAATATATCCTCAAATGCACTATATTTGAACATGGTATGTGGTCAGAAATAGTCAACTGAAAAGTCAATGAGGTGCCATTGAAAACACAAATCCAGTCATCCCTTAAGCCGCTTTAGCAGATTGTTTCAAATATGGAATGGGCTGTGGGAAATTTCCACCAAGCGGCCACTCCTCCCCACGGGACATCTTTTCATGGAATCAAATTAAAATGGTGAATTTCATGTCGGGCTGAGGGGCTCGGGGTTGACATGCTCATTCATCAGAACTGTCGGTCTCGCAGTCCGCGCTCAGACTGACGACTCGAGCGTGGGGGTGTGGAGAGGGACTCAGCGTCCCACTATAATGCAGACAGACACAACCAGGCGAAATGAATGGAATCAGTTTGGCACCCAGCGCAGACGAGCACGCCAGCTAAAAACAACTCCGGTGTTTGGCTGAAAGAAGGGGTTTACGATCAAGCGTTCATCTTCCCGTTTGTAGTCAACGGATAACGTGCTGGGGTGTATTGTTTTGTTTCTGATCTCGCCGTGTAGGTGTGTGTGTGTGTGTGTGTGTGTGTGATTAAAATAAGGGTGCCGGCTGTGGCACCGCTAGGCCCTTTGCATGGCCCAGAGAACCACTGATGAAAGAGTCAGGACCTACCTGCATGATCAGAGCAGGGAGGGAGACGAGGCAGCATCAGTACCGGAGAAAGGGAAAGAACAGGGACACACCCGCCCGTTATCATTCACCTAGCATACGTCTACAATAGTTGTTATATTTAGGGCTGTCTTATAACATTTGATTGGGCACACTGCTGGGCTAAATAGGCTTTAAAAATAGTAGCAAAATAATACAGCCATACTATGTAGCGTCAACATACTCTATTGAGAGAGAGACACACAGGGAGAGAGCATGTAATCGTTGTCTTGGTAACAGAGACTGGCACATGCTGTAATGAGTGAAGGGGGCGAAGGAGACGATACCAACATCTGCAGTGAGGCCGTGAGCCAGGACCAGAGAAAGGAGGAGAGGGAGGGAGGGAGGGAGGGAGGGAGGGAGG